>CAUYPK010140469.1:0-38727 GCA_963574355.1 Loris lydekkerianus | reverse complement strand
TTGGGGGTCACCACAACATGAGGAACTGTATTAAAGGGTTGCGGCATTAGGAAGGTTGAGAACCACTGTTCTAGAGGTTCTAAGTAGGGTAGGTTGACTGCCTTAAAATGAGTATATAGTGTTCAGACCTATTGATGGCATAGTGAGAGACAAATTATTGCCCAATAAAATTTAATTATCATTGGAAAAGGTCAGAATTTGAGAAGAGAAGGCAGGGAAAGGAAATAAAAAGTCAATCATTACTACCATTCCTACAACCTTCCAAGAGTAAGGGAAGCCTTGGCGATAAGTAATAGAGGTGGAGGGGAATGGAGGAGGGGAAGGAGGTGGGGAGAGACAGGGAGAGGGAATTAGTATAGGGCTGGAAGAAAGTCACAGAGAGAGAAAGGAATTCCATGAACCACAATGGTTTACAAGGCTGAAGTAAGGAAAGTAAGGGGATGGAATTAACCTCATAAAAAATAATGCTACACATCACAAAGGCTATTCTGGGGTAGTCATTCAGCATGTCACCGTTGTCTTGTTCCCTCACTTCGATCCTCTCAGGTTAGCTCCTGTCTGCCCACTGCTAGTCTGAGAGGCTAACATGGTTTCAAGGGTGAATGTCTCACATGTTCACTGAGCATCTGAGCCCATGTGGGGCTCTAAGGCGAAGGAGACTACAATGAATCACACACATTCATCTTTTTTTCCTCAAATTTATCTTTTAGAAAAATATTTGTAGAGGACATACTATGTGCCAGATACGTTAGTAGGTGCTGGTACAGAAAATACCATGGTTTATTTATATAACCCGAAGTAAACATTGGGTCATTTGCATTATTTTTGCATTTAAAATGCTAATATGGATATGCTTCTCTAAGTGCCTTCTACAGCACAGTTCAGAAGAGTCTCTTAGCTAATGAAAATGAGTCAACTACGGCTGCATGCACCAGCAGACATCAAGCTCAGGAACATAACGTTGAGTTAAAAACAATAAGTTTCAAAGTAATGAAGGCAGTATATTTCCATTTATGAGAAGCTAAAAGCATACAAAGCTAAATACACAATATGTTTATTTCCCTTCTTATCTGTGGGGGATACATTCTAAAAGTCCCCCCCAACGAACTGTAGTGTACACTACACTGTGTACATATCTGTAATACAATTTGATTTATAATTTTAGCATGTTCAGAGATTAACAACAGTAACTAATAAAATAGAACAATTAGTACAGTACAGTATATCAAAGTTATATGAGCGTGATCTCTGTCTTGTCTTGTTCTATTTTACTCAACTATTTTCAGACTGAGTTCAGTTTGTAAGTGAAACTGTAGAAAGCAAAACTATGGGTAAGGGGGGCTACTGGGATAAAACTATTATAAAAAAAAATATATGTGGGGTAAGACTGTTTTAAAAACAAGGAGGTAAGAATCAAAAAGTGGGATAATGATTACCTCTGGAAGGTGGAGAGGGAATGGGATGCCATGGAGCACAAAGCACTCCGTATTTGGGTAAATGTTGTGTTATCAGTACTCAAAGGCATCAGTATTTTCTGTTTATTCAGTGGGTGGTAGGTAAATGGAACCCTAACACATGTATCATAATGTATATTACAAATATTCGGTATTTATATTAAAATATTTAAATTTTTATTTAAAAGTGTTTTAAAATGTTTTCTTTTAACTTCAGAATATTAGGGGGTGCACGTGTTTTCTTTAAATGCTTGTACAGATTGAATCGAAGTTAGAAGTGTGCTCTGCACTTAGTGTGCATTGTACCCAGTAGGTGGGAATTTACCCTGGCTCATGCTCGCAAGGAACTTATGGTTATTAAAAAAGAAAAGATATGTAAGCAGATAAATGCTGCAGAGTGTTTTAGAGATGTGAGTTGAAGTTCAGTTGCCTGTAGTTTAATGGTAGAGACTGACCTTTACATAATTAGCTTCAATTTAAAGAAGAACATGTTAAATGCTGTAGTTAACGTTTGAATAAAGTTTTATGAGAATATAGAGAAAGAAAATTAATAGGATATAAGAAAGTTTCTTGAAGGTGACATTTCAGCTGGATCTTGAAGGATGTGTAAAATTATGGGAGACATCAATAACAAGAAAGACATTTGTTACAGAGAAGACTATGAATAAAGGTAGAAAAACATGTGAGTATGGACCGTGACCAAGGAACGGCAGAGAAGCCAGTGGAACTGAAATGTGCAGGGAGTGTTGGATGCAGGGGCAGGGCGGGGCAGACTCTGGGGCCATTACTGTCACAGTGAAGAGTTTTGTCCTTACCGTGTGACCACTGGGTAGATCTCATATTTCTCTTTTGTAAAATCAAATCTGCTCCTTAGAAAAATTTATATGGTGGCCATTTAGAGAATGGCTTGGAAAAGGACAGAGGTCCAGAGAGACGGCCTTGGCACGTTTCAAGCAGGAGATGGTGAAGATGGCTAGACAAGTAACAGCAGTGGGGACGGGAGGGAGGGGACCACCTGCCTGGGGCATGAGTTTGGAACGAGCTATCACTTGCTCTTTCTTACCCTTTCTCTCACCTTTTTGCTTTGTCTCATCTTCATCTGTATCTTTGATTTGTATAATTGCCATTTACTGACTCAGGAAAGGAGCCTGCTTTTTTTTTTTTTTTTTTTGTAGAGACAGTCTCACTTTATGGCCCTCGGTAGAGTGCTGTGGTGTCACAGCTCACAGCAACCTCCAACTCCTGGGCTTAGGCGATTTCTTGCCTCAGCCTCCCGAGTAGCTGGGACTACAGGCGTCCGCCACAACATTTCGCTGTTTTTTTGTTACAGTTTGGCTGGGGCCGGGTTTGAACCTGCCACCGTTGGTATATGGGGCCAGCGCCCTACCCACTGAGCCACAGGTGCCACCCAGGAGCCTGCATTTCTGCTATCTTTTAAAATATTTTTCTGGGAAAGGTTAACAGTATTACGAATATTTTTACCAGAGAAAATGGTGTAAGGACTGAAGAGAAATATGCTTTTCTCAATTGCCATGTTGATCCTCAGGATCTTAACCATTTATTTGTTATTTAATTACATCACTGAGTTAACAGTTAAAAGTGTCCAATATGCTACATATTAGTTTCATTTCACTTATACAAGTATTATATCCACGCTCGGTGCCCATAGCTCTGTGGTTAGGGCACTGGCCACATACACTGGGACTGGCAGGTTCTAACCTGGCCCAGGCCTGCTAAACACCAATGACAACAACAACAACAACAACAACAACAACAACAACAAAATAGTAGCTGGGCATTGTGGCAGGCGCCTGTAGTCCCAGCTACTCGGGAGGCTGAGGCAAGAGAATCGCGTAAGCCCAAGAGTTTGAGGTTGCTGTGAGCTGTAATGCCATGGCACTCTCACTACTCAACATAGTGAGACTCTGTCTCAAAAGAAAAAAAAAAAAGGTATTACATCCATTTGTTTCCTTATTTTTAATATTTATAGTGTTTATTGAATTAAAATCAAACAGAAAATCCTTTCTAAATTTCAGTAAATATCATTGAAAATCTTTCTGAAGTTCTATTACGTTATAGCCTGTATGGTTGACTAAACACTTTTGGTCTTTCAATAGGCAATTGAGATTCAGTTGCCTATAGTTTATTGAATTAAAACCAAACAGAAAATCCTTGTGAGAAGAGGTCCTATGGTTGAAGAACAGGCAAAAGAGTTACCACAGAACATACTTTGTAAAGTTATATGTGGGGGGGTATATTTGTATATAGTATATTTAGTATATAGTATATATACAATAGTATATATTTGTATATAGTATACATATAAAGTATACATACAAATATATAGTATGTATTTGTATATAGTATACATACATAGTATATATACAAATATATAGTATATTTGTTGTTGCTGCTGTTCATTTTTTAAAACTAAGCTAGTTCACTTGATTTGCTTTTCCTCACCTCCTCTCTTCAGAGTAACATCCTGAAAAATATTTTTAGGTACAGCTTTTGTGCAGTTGGAGTCCCTTGTATCAGTGCACAGTCCCATTTCCCAATGATGTAAATTTAAACTATGGAAGAAGAGAAAATAAAGATCTCGCTTAATTTCTTTGTGCTGATACATTGATGGTAGTTTGTATTATGACCAAAGAGAGCTAAGTCTCTTGAATTCCTCTTTGGGGAGATAACACTTTACCCAAAGGTGTTTACTTTTGTCACTTTCTAGGATGTTTGGGGGATTTCATGATTACATGCCTATCAAGTTTCTTTGTTTTAGGTTCTTAGAACCTCCTGCTCAGCCTCTAAAAGCTACCTATGCTATTTGATAACTGCCTTTCTGTTTGGAATCTACTGTCTTAGTAAAACTGAGTCTTCACCCCGATACAGCATCTAGACCTGCATCATCTCTTCATAAGGAAAGGTGGATACTTCAAAGGCTTTTGCTGGGACACAAAAGCACTCTGTATGCACTTGAGGGCATTAGGGAGTTCATGTTTACTGTTTCAGTGAGGTTTTTAAAATAATTTTTTGCTGCTGGAGGGCATAGCCAATACTATGCCTGCTTTTAACTTAGTAAAAACTTGATCTGTCTCCGTTATGCTATAAAACGTTCACATTGACGTTTGGTGTTTCTTTTGCACAGAATCCCAGCCTCACTGGAAACAGGAAGCATGTCATTAACAGGAACATTTGGGAAGTTGGTAGCACAATCTTAATTAGATTGGAACAATGGTAACCATCAACTAGTACTCTCAATCTTTACCCAGAGACTGCCTCTGCATTTATTTGCTTCTGAGGATCAGCTTTCTCATTTAATCAAGTTAGGTTGACAATGGACTTAACTATCACCAGCAACATGTAAAATCATCGTGTCTTTTTGTTTTCTATTTTTGTCGATCTTTTCTTTTTATGAATGATAATCCAAATACATAGTAATAATCAAGGCCAGCCATGGTGGACACACCAATAATTTTAGCATTTTTGGAGGTTGAGGAGGGAGAATTTCTTGAACCCAGGAATTCAAAGTCAGCATGGGCAACATAGCAAGACCCCATATCTAAATAAAGAAAAAAAGACCGAAAAATTAGCCAGGCACTGTAGTAGGTGTCTGTATTCCCAGAAACTCAGGAGGCTGAGACAAGAGGATCATTTGAACCCAAGGGTTTGAGGTTGCAGTGAGCCAGGTTGATGCCCTTGCACTCTAGCCTGGCTGATAGAGCAAGAAACTTGGTCTTAAAACAAAGCAAAATTAAAAAACCAACCAAATGTATAGTGATAATCAGTCTCACAATGTGCTTTCCTCTAGATCTTTGTAACTTTTTTGTTTTGTCGTCAGCTCTTGTTCCCTTAATCATCTTGTTTGCCTCATTTTGTTTCATTTTTGCTTCATTTCCCCCAAGTGATCCTTACATTTCAGGGTTTTAGACTTACCTTTCATGGAGAATGCTTTGGTTTGTTTTTTTGCCTTTCTGATAGGTTTTATAATAATCTTCAGTAGTATTTCTGTTGTATTTTCTTTGAAACCAACATTTCTTTTCCTGTCATTGATAACTTTCCTTTTTCAGAAATAGCAGATTAATTCTCATTTGGTCTGTTAATGTTATTCATTGTCTTTGAATTCAAAGTTGGAAGCCTCACATATGCAAATTCAGTTATGTTTGTTGCTCTGTATTTATCAAACTCTGATTCCTTTAATGAATATGTTCTGTTTTGCATTTAGATGTAAGGGGAAAATAAGCAAAGAGTTCATGCAAAATAAAGCTGGAGGGGAAAAAAGGATCATTGGAATTTTATTTTTTTGTTAAAAATAATTCTGTGTATACCTCAAGAAAAGGAGAACTTGAATCTGTCATTTATAATCCTGAGCAGTTGGGTGATTAGTGGAATCTCACGAATTAGAAAGTTAGATGTGCTTCTCAGTAGAAGTGATACTGAGCAGTGATCGTTAGGAAGGACAGTGCAAAGGGGAAGTGGGGCATTTTAATGGTCAGACCACAAGCAGTATAATCTGACTTTTAATAGTTAGGAATTGTCTATAACCAAGAAAAAATTTAAACACTATCTCAAGTGTATATGTGCATCATGGTAAAGTGACCACTGAGTGGGATTTTTACATCCTCAGATTTTTGTATAACCAAGGAATGACATGTTCTTGGCTACCAAGAATTCTGGCTGGTATTTTGGATTAGCTTTATGGGTAATGAGAGTGACGAAGAAATAACGTGTCTCCTTGTTTTTCTTCAGTACCTGCGCAGTCTCTATAAATGTCTTTGCAGATCCTTCTTCACTTCCCTTGTGTGTTCGGTGATCTTGAAGGCTAGTACTCTTAATAACAAATAACTAACAGATTCCACAGTGTTCAATATCTAACTCTGTGCTTTGTCTGGCTAATGATTAACTATGAAATCCGTCCCATTTCTCTAGCCAAAATATTCACTTAAGTGCTTTTTCTTGGTTATTTAGAGAGAGCTGTACGATAGGTGGGAAAAATGCGAATTTGGCTTTTAAAAAATAACTAATTTAAATTCTTTTCCAAGGGGAATTGCACTTCTTAACTCACTATGGAAAGAAGCTGCAGGGAATATACAAATGTGTGTTAAATCACCTCCGGACTATGGCTGCATTTGGCAAGATCACTGACTTGGCACAAGCAAGTTAGGATTATATTTTGGGTTTTGAGTGACTTACGATAATCTGTTCTATAACCGCTGATTCTGAAAATGGGGAAAACAACCATGGAGCTCAAAATGATGGTGAGTGCCTTAGGATGATGTTAAGAGTCAAAAGGAGAAGCTGGGTGCGGTGGCTCATGCTTGTAATCCTAGCACTTTGGGAGGCTGAAGCAGGAAGATTGGTTGAGCTCATGAGTTCGAGACCAGCCTGAGGAAAAATAAGACCCCTGTATCTACTAAAAATAAAAGAACTAGCCATGCGTGTGAGTTACTGGGTAGGCTGAGCCGAAGAGTTTAAGGTTGCTGTAGCTGTGACCCCATGGGATTCTACCCAGGACAACAGAGTGAGACTCGGGGGGTGGGGTGAGGGCAAAAAATCAAAAGGAGAGCCAGAAGAACCCAATTTGTTTAGTGGGCAAGATTTCAGGAGACAGGTGGTCAGAGACTCAGGGCCCATTGTGACTATGGTGACATAAATGTTTTGTACTCAGATACCAGTGTTTAAAAATTAGTTTTTGGTCAGGTGCAGTGGCTCATGCCTATAATCCTGGCACTCTGGGAGGCTGAGGCGGGTGGATACTTGAGCTCAATGATCAGCCTGAGCAAGAGCAAAACCCTTGTCTCTACTAAAAATAGAAAAGTTAGTCTGGCATTGTGGTGGGCGCCTGTAGTCCCAGCTATTCGAGAAGCCGAGATGAGGATTGCTTGAACCCAAGAGTTTGAGGTGCTGTGAGCTGTGATGATGCCATGACACTCAAGCCAAGGGTGACAAAATGAGACTATCTGAAAAAGAAAAATGTTATTTAATTCTTTGGGGTTTTTTTTCTTGCTTTTCTAGTTCCCCAGGAACGTCCTAAGTTTATCTCAATCTTTTTACTTTTTTGCTGTAGGCATCTATTGGTATAAATGTTCCTCTTCATGCTACTTTTTCTGTATCCCATATGTTTTGGTATGTTATGTTTCTATTTTTATTTGTTTCAAGGAACTTTTGAATTTCCTCCTTAATTTCTTTATTGACCCAATGATCATTTAGGAACATGTTGTTTAATTTTACTGTATTTGTACCCTTTCCAAAGTTGTTCCTATCAGTTACTAGCTTTATTTCATTGTAGTCTGAGAAGATAGTTGATACAGTTTTGATTTAAAATTTGTTGAGACTTGTTTTGTGACCTCACAAACGGTCTCTCTTGGAGAATGTTTCATATGTTGATGAAAAGAATGTGTATTCTGTAGCTGTTGAATAAAATGTTTTGTAAATGTCTGTTAGATCTAAAGTACAGTTTCAATCCAGTGTTTCTTTGTTCATTTTCTATCTCCATCTTTCTGATGCCAAGGTTGGATTTTGACATCTTCAACTATTATTGTACTGGAGTCTTATCTTTCTCTTTAGATCTAGTAATATTTGCTGTATGTATGTGGTTGGTCTGGCATTGGGTGCATGTGTGTTGAGAATTGTTATATCATTTAATTGAATTTCTCTCTTTATCATTATATAATGATCTTTGTCTCCTTTTACTGTTTTTGACTTAAAGTTGGTTTTATATGATGTAAGTGTTGCTATTCCTGCTCACTTTTGGTTACAATTTGTGTGGAGTATCTTTTCCATCTCTGTACTTTCAGCCTATATGTGTCTTTGTAAGTGGAGTGAGGTAAGCTTCTTATAGGCAGTGTATAGTATATTATAGTTCATCATTTTTTTATCCATTCAGCTAGTCTGCATCTTTTAAGTGGAGAGTTTATCCACTTAAAATTCAGAGTTGTTATGCATATGTGAGGGTTAATTCTTACCAATTTATTATTTTCTGGTGGTTTTGTGTATCGTTAGCATTTATCATTGTGGTTTGTTACTTTTCTGCAGTGGTAACATTTGAGTTTTTCTTTCTCATTGATATTTGCTTTTCCAGTAGATTTTGTAATTTTGTGTGTTTTTATGATGGTAGATATTAGCCTTTCACTTCCAGGTACAGGAGGCCCAAAGCATTTAGGGCCTGGTGGTGATGAATTCCTTTAGCTTTTGCTTATGTGGGAGAGATTTTAGTTCTCCATAATTTCCAAAAGATCTGTTCGCTAGGCATAATGTCCTTACTTTACATTACAGGGTTTTTTTCTAGCACTTCGAATATATTGTTCCATTATCTCTTGTCCTTGTAAGGTTTCTTCCTCTGCAGCACCAAAATATTTGATCACTTTTTGGTGTCTTATGTGTCAGATAGGCTTTGTACATTCTTTAAAAAAAATTTTTTTTTTACAACTGTGTTATTTTTAAGACACCTATATCTTGAGGTTCTAAAGTTGTTTCTTCTTCATCTAGTCTATTGTCGAATTTTTTCATTGCATTTTCTATTTCATTTAATGAATTCTTCAGTTCCAAATTTTTGATTATTTTTTAATAATATCTGTATCTCTTTGGTAAATTTCCTATTCATATCCTGAATTGTTTTTCTGATTTATTATTTATCTCTATTCTGTTGCATCTCACTGAGCTTCTTTAATATAATTATTTTAAATATTTTTTTTCCAGGAGTCCATGGTGGGAATGTGGACTGCTAGAGATCTTTTACTTACCCTTTTCCACATTGGAGGGCCTCTCCAGTATCCTAGCTGATCTTGGCCAATTGAGTTGCCATGTTTCCCACTTTCTTTTCCTTGCCTTCACTTCCATGTTAAATTCCATTATTCTTTTGTAGATGATCTATTTAAATAAAGTGTGATTATCTCATTGCTATTTGGTGGTTCTTTGAGGAGATAGTTAGTCATCTTGAAGCCCCTCTGACCTGATAGGATTCTTGCTGAAGAGAGACCAGGGTGATCAGACTTCACTTGGGGGATGGTGGAGGATGAGGAACTCCATTAGATATTAAAGGTGATTGGATATCAAGAATGGGGGTTTCTAGCAAGTATGGGGATTTCTAGTTAGACTGATGAGTCAGGGTTCTCTTGCTAAAACTGAGTTTTACAAAGAACTACATAGGTGGGCCTAGGAGAAGGTTCAAAAGCCTTACTAAATTTTGGCCAAGCAAGGAATGTTGGTCAGTAGTTATGCACATGATGACCCGGAGTCTTTCAGAAACGTAGAGATATACATGGTGATATTGTATTTCATTACTTTTAAGATCTCTGAAATTGGAATATGTCTTACAATGGTTAGACTGACAGAGTTTAATTAAGTGAGTTAATGATTTTCCTTAGTGGTACATGACACAGTGGTGTACCTTACTATTTATTGAGTGTGTCTTATAGTTTATGAGCTGTGGTAATAATTAGGATCTTGCTACCATTTATTAAGCTTCCTATGGAGCAAGTGTCATGCCAAGGCCCATGTGTATGTTCTCATTTTTTCCTCACAAGATCTGTTTTATAGCTTTCCGGTAAACACTGGTACTTTATTTCTGGGCTCTTCCTAGTCAAAACTAATTGGCCAGTGGTTTAGAAATGCAGGTATGTATGCCATTTAGCACATTCTACTCCAAATAAAGCAACTAATTCCGTGATGCTTTAAATGTGATGAGGTGGGATAGCAATAGGCATTCATGAAATGAGAAAACAATCAGGTTTATTTTCTGGAGAGATGTATGGAGGGCCGGGGTGGGAGGGAAGCATTCTGTTCTAGCCTGATCATTGCACATACGAGTCTCTACAATTAATGTAACATTCATTTGACAAAGCGTCAAGCCTCCCTTTTCTCTTTCTTCCTTTAGGTATGTGCTCTTTTGTTGCCGATTCATCTTTCCAGCCTACATTGGAAGAGAACATCCTTCTCTTTGTGGCACTAATTGGGAATGGTGGCTGGCCGTAGTTACGCAATGGGAGTTGGAAAATTCAAAGGTCATCTACTTTACTTTATTCCTCCCAGCTGGTTCTTAGTTATCCCCAGAAATCCTTTCTGTAGATGATCAAGACAGCGTGTGGAAGCCAGCATGCTTCCCAGGGCTGTGGAAGATCAGCAGAGGCGTGTTTTTCTAGGCTGATCGACAGATTGCAGTGCTTCCCTACATTATTACAACTTGTATTCTGATAGAATAACTTACAAAGAAATATGGTCAATAGTCAAGGCACCAATCTTTAGATGAGAAAGACTAACATTTGTCAAAATTAGAGAGAAATGTGATTTTTAAAAAATATTCTCATTACACTTAGTGAAATATCGCAAAATGGTTGAAGGGAGCATTTTTCCTTTCTTTCTTCCTAGTGTCTAGCACTGTGCTTGGTACATAATAGGCCTTTGATGAATTAGTGATCATCTCTGGTGGTTCCAACACAGTGTCTAAGAGCTTGCCTTTTGTTTAACCTCCTCTCCCAATCTGTCCTCTGTATCATTCCTTTATAAATGAGTTTCCTGGCAAGAAGGTTATTATGACTGAATTTTGCTGATGTATGAGAGCATGTGAATATGTAGTCTTAGAAAAGTCTATTGAATTCACCTAGCCTTCCTTTCATGAAGGTACTACACAAATAGCTCCTTTGTGAGGGGGCAGAGAACCAGAAGGGTTTAGGAATATGAAGTGCTTCAGGAGTCTCAGATGTTCCTCTCTTGGACAATACATTTGAGATTTAATGAGGACCTGTCTTTTGATGGAAAGCAGCGGGCTTAGTGGTGTCATTTGCAGGTAGCCTTAGCAAGTGGTAGAGGAGAACTTTGAGGACAAGTAGGTTTGCACCATGCCTGAGACTGTCTCTGCTCTCTTCTCTAGAGTGTCTCTTGCTTATAATCAGCCCTTCGTATGTCTCGTTTCTTGTTCTTCACAGAAAAAAATGTGATATTATGTGCAATACTGTCTTTAATATTGTATACTTTTTTCTCTTCTCTTTCAATGACATAGAATGAGAACAAGACTCATTTTAGAGCTTCATAAGGCTTTTTTTAAACCAAGGAAGAAGCACAATGGGTGTTTTGTTCCACTTCTATGGCAAAATCTTACGCTCCTATTCCTTTCACTTCTTACTGTTTACTTTTGTAACGTCTGATTTGATTACTCGTGACCATTTTCAAATTTTGGAAGTCAAAATCTTTCTAGGTATTAAGTTCATGTAAATTCCCTCCAAAGGAAAAAAAGAAGTTTTTAGAATTTATAAGTTGGTATTTTCCCACTATGCCACGTAAGGAAGGCATTTCAGTTCTAGTTATGATTCCAGATTTTAGGTTACCTCCTTTGGTTTCTCTTCTTCAGAGAGTCTTCCCTCACCTGCCCCAGTCAAGATAATGATCCATCTGCTGGACACTAATACAGTTTGCTTGTGAGTTTTTTGACTAATGCTTTCATCTCCTTGCTGGTGTCAGAGTCACTGAGGGCTGGTTTCTTACCTTACACCTTCTTATAAGTAGTTCTAGAACCTGGCCTGGGTAGCTCATCAAATGAGTGTTTATTGTAGGAACATTCTAATGGAGGGTGGGGAAAGAGAAAAAAAGGAAGAAAAAGACATTAAGAAAACACCTTCTTCTTTGCTTTTGCTTTTCTGTCATTGTTAATGAAACAGAGTCTCACTGTGTGGGCCTGGGTAGAGTGCCGTGGAGTCATAGCTCACTACCATCTCAAACTCTTGGGCTCAAGTGATCCTCTTCCTCAACCTCTTGAGTATCTGAGACCACAGGAGCCTGCTACAATGCCAGGCTAGTTTTTCTATTTTTAGTAGAGACGAGGTTTTGAGTTTGCTCAGGCTGGTCTTAAACTCCTGAGCTCAGGCAATCTCCCTGCCCTGACCTCTCAGAGTGCTCGATTACAGGCTTGACACACTGTACCCGGCCATGCCTTGGCTTATTAACAATTCTGTGTAGAAGTCACAAAAGCTAACAAAGTCTCCGAGATTAAATGTACTCACTACGTATTCATTTTCTCAGGAAACTTTTTTTTTTTTTTTTTTTTTTGAGCACACTCAGTATGTTAGATTACTCCCCCAACAGAAATTACAGAATAAAATAAAGGAATTCAGATAAAAAGAAACAGCTGTTCAGTCCTGTGCTGAGTATGGGAAGAGATGTGTGGGCACATCCTATGGAAGGAAAGGACAAGCAGTCTTCCTCCAGTAGCTGGGCAAGTTTGAAGGCCTGTCACAAGAGGAGACTATGAGCTGGGCTTCAAGGGGTCAGAGCCAGTTCAGTAGATGGAGAAAGGAAGTAGAACATTCTGGGCAGAGGGACTGGCCCACCTGGTACAGATACGCAGGTTTCAAGACTGAAAAATGCAAAAGACAGAAGGAGAGGACAAACACAAGGGAAGAGACTGGCCAAGTTGATAGGGACCAGATCTAGACTCAGCAATCCCTCTGCTGGGCACTCATACAGTTTGCTTGTGACTGCAGATAGTCCGCCTATCTCCTCCTCAAGGGCAGGGTTTGTGTGATCTTTTATACCTACACTTCTATAATGCTTTCTTACTCAGGAGGGCCCCAGTAACTAGCCAAAAAGAGCTTGTCAACTTTTGTTTTCAGCAATGCCCATGGCAAAAGAAAAGATGTGTTTAATCTACTTTGCCAAATGATGTCCTCTCTTAACATTATGATGAACTCTGAATCTGGAAAGGGGACCTCTTTTGCAAATTGCTGTAGGGAACCACTGAAGTGCCACAGGGCTAGAGTGCTGGTGTTTTGTTGAGTCATCAACTAAGAAATCTGCTCAGAATAGTACTGTCTGTATATTTGTTATGGTGACTAGTTTAAAATGGAAATAACAGAGATGACAGATGATAAGATTGTGTTCTTGCGATGCGGGCACGTGGGACCAGAGCCACTGTACGGGAAGCCGAGATAGCTACTGGGGCGCTGGGCTGCTTGCCCGCTTGTCTGAGGGGCTCTGCTTCAGCCAAGAGTTGCAAGGTCCCGCTACTTCGTAGTCATAGACTTGGGGGGAACAAGCCCGAGTGTATCTGGATAGCCCAGGTGCGCCACCGTGCTGTCTTTGCCTACCTGCCGATTCTTGGAATGTCAGTGTCAGGTGGGAGTCCCAACACCACCTCAACCTCGGTGACTTTAGGGAAATGGGGACTGTGTGGATGGAACTTAACCTTGATTTCAAGGAGTTTAGGAAGCAGACCTTTCTTTTGATGTTCAAATCTTTTGCGCACCCGTCAATTAAGGAATGTGTGTGTGTGTGGGGGGGGGCGATGACTAATTATTTTATTCTTTTAGTAAAAATTCACTAAAGCCCTCAAAAAAAATAGAATAAAAAATAAAAAAAGATTGTGTTCTTGTATTGAAATCCCACCTCTCTGTTTTGTGTCTCTGGCCATCTGTAAGAGTGGCCAGACAAGCAGTAGAGGGGAATTACAAGGGACAGGGTAGGCAGTGGGAATGAAGCTGTGATAAATTTCCTCTTTTATTTTATTCTGTATTTCCAGAAATAAACATTGTGATCTAGAATGAACATCATGAGTGTAGCTTGAGAGATCATAAGAGGGGCTGTCTGAACTCAGAGCCTAATTTTTTTTTCTTTTTTTCTTTCAAAATTTAATTAAGGGGGTACAGTGTTTCTGTTACATGGATCTCTTAAGGCAGGGCTTTCAGTATGTACATCACCAGAATAGTGTCCATTGTACCCAGTAGGTAAGTTTTTATCCCACACTCCACGTCTTACCCTTCCCAGTTGTTGTTTTCTCAGTCCTTTATATCACTTTGTGCCCATGTGCGACCACTTAATTAGTTAGCTCCCACTTAATTAGTGAGAACATATGATGTTTGGTTTTCTATTCCTGAGATACTTCACTTAGGATAATGGTCTCCACTTCCATCCAAGTTGCTGGAAATGACATTATTTCATTCTATTTTTGGCTGAGTAGTACTCCATGGTATGTGTATTTGTATGTTTGTGTGTGTGTATTCATATATACCTACACCAAATTTGCTTATACACTCGTGAATTGATGGGTACTTAGGTTGATTCCCCATCTTTGCGATTACATTGATGTGATGCCATAAACATTTGGATGCAGGTATCTTTTTTACTTCATTTCCTCTGGGTAGATAACTAGTAGTGGAATTGCTGGATTAAATGGTGGTCTACCTTTATTTCTATGAAAAATCTGCATACTGTTTTCTATAGCGATTGCATTAATTTGTAGCCCATCAATAGTGAATAAGCATTCATTTTGTCTGGCTCCATAGCAGCATCCGTTGACTTTTCAGTAATGGCCATTTTTATAGGGGTAAGGTGGTGTCTCATTATAGTTTTAAGTTGTAGTTCCCTGGTGATTAGTGATGTTGAGCATTTTTTTCATGTTTGTTGGCCATTTGTCTATCTTCTTTTGAAAAAGTTCTGTTCATGTCATTTGCCTGCTTTTTGATGGGGTTGTTAGTTTTCTCCTTGCTGGTTTATTTGAGTTTGTAGATTCTGGATATCAGTTGTTTGTCAGATATGTAGTTTGGAAATATTTCCTCCCATTTTGTAGGTTGTCTGTTTATTCTGTTGATTATTTCTTTTGCTGTGCAGAAGATTTTTAATTAAGTGCCATGTATTTATTTTTGTTATATTTCCCTTTGGGGTCTTAATCATAAAATCTTTGTCTAGGCTGATGTCTAAGAGTTTTTCCTATATTTTTTTCTAGAAATTTTATGGTTTTATGCCTCACATTTAAGTCTTTCATCCATCTTGAGTTAATTTTTATATATGGCAAAAGATAGGGATCCTGTTTCACTCTTATGCATGTGGCTATCCAATTTTCCTAGCACCATTTGTACACGAGGGTTCCTTTCCCCACTGTATGTTGTTGTCTGCTTTGTCAAAGTTCAGTTCGTTGTAGATGGATTTATATCTGGGTTCTCTATTCTGTTCTATTTGACCTCAGAGCCTAATTTCTTACAGCCTCTTGACCACATCATTAAAATTGTGACTCACTCTCTAGTCAGACCCATCCTCTTTCTTCCCTGGCTCTTGCCCACTAGGTAATTGGGCAGTGTTTAGGGATTGGTATGCCCTGGCCACCACAGAAGGATCGGCCCACTGAGGTCCTTCCCATCTACTGCTACTGCCTGCCATGAAACAGTCCTAAGCCCTTTTCCCCAAAAAAACCTTCATGCAGATCCATGGGGCTTGAATACAAATCATGCACATTTCACGTGCCATAATGTGAAACGTGTGCTTCTGAGTTTCACTTTCTGAGAATGATCAGCATGACAAACCATTGCCTGCCAAAATTTCTGCTGGAGAGAATATTCACCTTAATTTCTGAGCGCACACTTGAATGTACCTTTCATTTGGGGATTACATGAAGCAGTTGGTTAGTGTTCAGTCTTACCTTTCACAGGAAACATTTTTCTGTAGTTTTCCTTTCTCCATTAATTTGATGGAAAGGCACATGATTTGAGCCACACTCTGCCATATTTAGTCCAGCCTCAGTCGGGTGACATACACCACCTCGTACACTTCATGTAGAAATTTAGGACTGGAACTAAGACAAATTACAGTGAGGATTATTGGCACTGCCTGGGGGTGGGAAGAGAGTAAAGAAACTATATCATCATGCAAGAAAACATTTTTGGAGATTTAAAGTGAACAAAAGAATGTTTAAGTGTGATACATGGGAGGAAGTTCATTTCATTATGATGAACTTTTTGGATAGGAACATATTTAAATGGAATTTGTAACAGAAAAGACTTGCAACAGAGCTATAAAAATGTACAACAATGTCTTACAATAAATTATTTAAGAATCCCATAGTGGTTCTGAGCCTCAGGATGTGGGAGGAAAATTAAACAATGAAAATTGTATTGTAGTGCTTTATACTTTTATATATATATTTGACAGACATCTGTAGTTAAGTGCTTTTTTCATCAGATGACTTTAAGGAGGTAAAATACCAGGTAATAGCCTCAGGGAAGGAACAATGGACAAACCTATGAATATCATTCCTGTTTTGCACTCTATTGTCAAGCACAGTTGTTTAAAGTGTAATAAGTCCTGTTGTGAGTAAAGCCCTCAGAAAATGAAAACGTATGGGGGTTTTAGAAAGCAAGCATGTTATCTCAAGGGGCTTCACTTGCTAACATTTGGCACTTTGACTGGGAAAGACGTAACATAGAAAACACAATTTTATGATTCTTCCTATACTGGCCTCCATAGTGATTTCAGCCACGGCGTGTCATTGTTGAATTTTTGCATGTGTGTTATACACTTCAGATCTATTTGTGGCCAAGATTGCAATTATGGCAACAGTTGAATGTAACAAGGTTTAGGAAGACACATTTGCAATTATATTGTCATATGGGATTGAGTAAAGATTTTTAAAGCAAGACTGTTTTATTTGTTACCTGGCTTATAAAGTTAATTTGTAAAATCTTTAATAATATTCACAGTATAAAAAGACAGTTTCAATTTTCCCATTTAACAAGTGGTGTACATGGTTTAACCTTAAATTAGTTTTGTACAAGAAAATCATTATGAACATAAAATTTTAAATGAAGTCTTTTTGCTTAGATGGCATTTTGTGTCCATGACCTGATGTTTAACATTCTTAAAATTTACTCTTTAAGAAACCAGGTAGATTATATTTTATAATTTCCATGGTCTTTTTCTAAATCATGAGATAAGGGAGCGGTTTTATGTAGCTGTATACAAGCACATTTCAGATAACACACTGGGACTTTAGTAGTCTTCATGCCATCTGCTAAAAATAAAACTATATATTAATATGTTTGTAGCATTTAAAAATATTATCGAGCGCTATATAAGAATTTCTACTCAATAAGTTATTACATGATGCATCTTGAGACAAATTTGTATAACCATACTTTTTTTGTTTCTACTTGTTTCCCAAAATCTTTCTTTTCTGTCTTGTTAAAAATATTGTTTTGAATTTTAAATTGACAAATAATCGTATATATTTACAGAGTATAGGGAGATGTTTTAATGTATGTGAGTGAGGTGGAGTGATTAAATCAAGTTAGTGTACTCCTTACCTCATTTAGCATTGTTTATGGTGAGACACTTGACATTTGCTCTTAGAAACTTTGAAATACGCAATACATTATTATTAGCTGTAGGTACCACGCTGTGCAACAGATTTCAAGAATTTATTCCTCCTGTTTAACTGAAACTTTTCTCCCCTTGACCGACATCTCCCCACCTCTCCCCTAAAGCCTTTGGTAACCACCCTACTCCTCAGAGCTTGGCTTACTTACATCTTCATACAGGTGAGACTACATGGTCTTTCTTTACTTGCCTGGCTTAATTCACTTAATAATGTCTTCCAGATTCAGTACTGTTCATTTGCAATGTTGGTGCACATGACAGAATTTCCTTCTTTTTAAAACGGCCCAATAGTATTCCTTGTGTATATATACAACATTTTCTTTATACATTCATTTGTTAATGGATGCTTAGATTGATTCCACATCTTCCCTATTATTAAAATGCTGCAGTAAATATGAGAGTGTGGATATCTCTTACTTCAGTTATATCAGATGTAGACCCAGAGGTGGGATTGCTTGATTATGTGGTAGTTCTATTTTTAATTTTTTGAGAAACTTCCATAATGTTTTTCATAATGGCTATACTAATTTACGTTCCCCCACATGGTGTGTGCAAGGGTTCCCTTTTTCCCACTTCCTTACCAACATTTATCTTTTGCCTTTTTTGATGACAGACATTCTAACAGATAAGGGGTAATATTTCATTGTGGTTTGGGTTTGCATTTCTGTGATGATTAGTGATGTTCATTTTTCCATGAACCTTTTGGCCATTTTTATGTCTTTTGAGAAATGTCTGTTTAGGTTCTTTGTTTTTAATTGGGTTGTTTTCTTGCTATTGTTCTGTTTAAGTTCTGTATATATTTTGGATACTAACCCCTTATCAAATGTACAGTTTCCAAATATTTCTCCCACTCTGTGGATTGTTTCCTCACTCTGTTAATTGATTCCTTTGCTGTGCAGAATTGATGCTCTGCCATTTATCTATTTTTGCTTTTGTTTGCTGTGCTTTTAGGGTCATATTTGCTACATGATTTCTGTCTTTAACCAGTACATTAGGTTTTCAAATGAAATAATATATAACTAAGAAACCACGAAAACCTCAATAGTGTCAATCTGGCACAAGACTAGTAAAGCCAGAACGCAGTTACTGAGTCGCGAGCCTAGTTCTTTGCCTCACCTTAAAGCATATTCACTGGTAAAACACTGAGGGTCTCCAGCAACTTCCTGATAAAGGGTAAATGTAGTGCAGTCATTGTTTTAGTTGGTGATTGTTTGAAAAATGAAATTGAAGTAGATGCCAAAGGCATTGTTACAGTTGTATGTGTAAACCTTCCCGAAACACTGCTGTGAGTCCTGAAATTTGTGAACCATCATTTGGGAACGTGGTCTCTTCTCTCCTGATCTGACATCCTTCCCCAGACTAGTTTGCTGCCATTGTTATTCTGGCTTGGAGATTGCAAATCCTTTATCCTTAGGGCTAGCAAGAGATTGTATATGTTTGACAAAAGAGAGAGTGGGACAGGAAAGGCTTGTATGAAGTCCTAAAGGACAGGTAAATATTTGTCACACAAATGGGAGAGGAGATTTCAAATCTCAAGGTTTATGAGACTGGAAAAAGTATGTATTTAATGTCATATTCTGTGGGAAGAGAAAAATATACCCTGACTAAAATAGTTACTGTACTTTAGAGAATTATTAGTTCTAGGAGTGGGGCTAAGGAGGTAATTATTTTTTATAGAAACCTCTGCTTTTGATTTTCATACCACCAACTCTTCCTACTTCCGTTACTTCTACCCACAGAGTTTAATGAAATGACGTGCAGGAAGGTCCCTTTTAAAAACTCACCTTTAGTCCCTCTAATTAGTAAACTCTGTCTAAAGTCCTGAGTGCCACATATTCTGCTTATCCTTTAAGTAGAGAAGTTACAAAAAAAGAGGCAAGTGGTTTTAGTGGAGACTACTGTATATTTGTGTTCAGAAACTTCATTCCCTCCCGTTAATGTGTTTTTAAATTTTTATGTGTATGTGTGCGTAGAGAGAGGTTGAAGGTACTGTTTGAAGTAGACTATGTAGAAGTCAGTAATTAGGGAAGAGGAAGATGGCTGAGAGTGCGTGAGTTCTTGTGTTCAGGTGTAGAATTACTCAGCTCTGAGTTGCAAGTTTTCTTATGGCAGTTTGCTTTGCCATTACAAGTAGCACTATGATGTGGTGATTTTCGTTTGTGTTTCAAATTATCTTAATATTTTTGCTGCTATAATTAAAAAAAATTCTAGTGCTGAAAATTAGGAAAAAATTGAAACTTGAACATGTGCTATATAAAATGAGTATATATGTTTCTGAGATACATTGTCTTTTGATATTGCTTACTCTTTGAGTCCAGTTTACAGAGAATTTTTTTTTTGGGGGGGGGAGGGAGGACAGACTCTTACTCTGTTGCCCCAGGGTATAATGCCATGGTGTCATAGCTCACAGGAACCTCAAACTCATAGGCTCAAATGAAACTCCTGAGCTCAAATGATCCTCTTATCTCAACCTTCGCAGTAGCCGGGACAACAGGTGCCCGCCACAATGCCTGGTTCGTTTTCCTATGTTTAGTAGAGATGGGGTCTCGTTCTTGTTCTTCTGGTTTCAAACTCCTGAGCCCAGGTGATCACCTTCCTCAGCCTTCCAGAATTACAGGCATAAGCCACTGAGACCAGTCCTCTACAGAGGATTTTTTAACTTCCAGAACACAGATGTCAGATTCTGGATCTAGAACTGAGAACAAGTGCCATAAGAATTTGGTTCAAAAATATTTTTACTTCACTGTGGTTGTTTTTACACAATATGGAAGATCAGTGAGCACTTGTACTGCTTCACTAAATTTTTATCTTCTGGAAAGTCTGCAGTGTTGTATTATGAAGTATTCTAGTTACTTTAAAGAGAAAATTATGAAAAGTAAACATAAGTTTACATTCAATAAGAAGATAATTTAGATATATATTTTTAATTTCAAGTCAAGGGAAATTATTATTATTTATTTTTTTGAGACAGAGTCTCACTTTGTCACCCTTGGTAGAGTGCCATGGCATCATAGCTCACAGCAACCTCAGACTCTTAGGCTTAAGTAGTTCTCTTGCCTCAGGCTCCCAAGCAGCTAGGACTATAGGCGCCCACCACAACGCCTGACTATTTTGGGTTTTTTTGTTGTTGTTGTTGCAGTTGTCATTGTTGTTTAGTAGGCCCGGGCTGGGTTCGAAACCACCAGTCCTGGTGTGTGTGGCCAGCACCCTAACACTGAGCTACAGGCACCAAACCAAAGGGAAATATTTTTAAAGTAAAACTCAAGCTTAATTTTTAGAAAGAGTTCTTTAACCTAATTGTTTTTATTTTTATTGAATAATCCCATTAATATGGTTCTCTAAATGTATCTTTATATGAAATATTTATTTCTGGACTTTATTTTTCATTCTTTTGCTTCTTGGTATAAAGAGAAATTTCTAAAAATTTTTTTAAAAGAATAAAAGAAGAGACAGATTTCTTTCAAATTATCATTTGAGTAAACATGGACATAGGATCTACCTATTCTTTCATTTAAAAAAGAAAAAATCCTACGAGCTTCCTCATATCCACTATTGCTGTCAGTTGCATATGTCAAAAATATTTCCTTCAAAGTGCTTCCTCATGGATACAGTGCTGAATGGAACTGATACTTTTAATCTGAGTGACAGCAGGTAAAAAACTAAACTTTGTATTCACTAGCTGGGGAAGACATCAGAATAATACAGATGAGGGCCTTCTCTGGCATTCGTTAAATGGAAGGCCTACTTACGTTGTGAAGTGAGCACAGTTGAGAGAGGAAGAGGAGGATGGATGGTAAGAGTGAAAACAAGGAAAGGAAAAGAAAGGAGAGTAAACAATAAATGTAACAGGTGTAAGAAAAGGACTATCGTTCATTCATTCAGCAAGTATTTAGTTTGTGCCCAGTCAGGCCCCTGATATTAAGCAGAGAATCATGAGCTCTTCTGATGCATGAAACTGTCATCCCATCCACTGGTCTAGTAGAACAGAAGATGAACCAAAAAATGATTGAGACTAGAGGAAAAGAATGGGCAATGAGATATGAGCAGGGACATATAAAGATTGGGCCTGAGGACAAGAGAGATGGAAAACCAACTCTTCCTGCTCCTTACCTGGCACAGACTGCTTCCGTCTCTTCTCCTCCACACCCACACGGGACCCGTGTGCTTTCTTCTGTGTTTCTTCCCCAGTCCTCTTCTGGGGAATGACTTGCTGGGGAGGCTGAGGACTACATCGATATAGTCGTCCACTTATTAAAAATATATTTACTGGTGTCTGCTGTGTGCCAGGCATTGTGTTAGGCACAGGAATACAGTGGTAAATGAAACATGATCTTGGCCCTTTGAGTATTTGACAGTCTGAGTGTGTGAGATGGCAGATAAATGGGTGATCCAAGGGGATAAATGCTGCTAAAGAGAAATCACCTGAGTTTAGGGATCAGGAAACATTTCCCAGGGGAAGAGACAGCCAAGTTGACATTTCCCCTTTTTAGCTCTTCTTAAAAATTCTATCAGAATAAACCTAACTTTGGAAAAACATTTAATTTGCTTCATAGTTAAGGAAAAACTAGTTTGATCCAAAAGTTAGCCAATTAGATCTGCTCAGCTGGGTTTTTTGTTGGTGGATTACAACAACCAAAGTTCTGATTATACTTTAAAATACACATGTGTTAAAATTGATAACCCTTCCCCAGAATTCATATGCATTTTAAAATATTTAAAAGTTTAAGATGAAAATGCAGAATTTTTTGGCCCTGTATTTTTACCATTCATTTTATACATAAATACGTAGAGAAAGTACACTGTTGCCGTTTAATGCAAAATAGATACTTAAAGCAACTTAACTAGTATTTGTTTAAAATATGAAGAGGTACAGCAATTTATTTCTTGATTTGAAACTGCAGTTCTATGACTTTTAGAAGAAAAATTGCTAAATCATGGTAGATAGCATTAGATTTCATGTAAGAGCCATTTAGAGCAGTGGAAGAGTCTTAGAGGACTGAATACTTTTTTATAAATTGTGCTGTTGCATATAAATCTCCTTTTAGAAATTTTTGGTCACTATTTCTTCCTTTATATAAACTTCCCGAGTTATCACAAGTCAGCATCCATTTGTAATCACTGGTTCATCTCAAATCTGTAGTGGTCTCTTCTTTTTTTTTTTTTTTTTTTTTTTTTTATCTTTGTTATGTTTTGTCAAAAATTTTTATCTCCAGCCATAAGTGTTCCTCTGAACTCCAATTGCTCATTTTTAGTCTCGGGTTGAATGTCTGATAGTCCTTTTCAAGTTTTACAGGACTAAAACGGACTATTGGACTTTCTCCCAACTCCCTGCAACCAGACCTGTTTTACATTCTTCCTCGTCTTCATAAATGGCAACTACAATCTTCCACTTGTTCAGGCCAGAACTTGAGCATCTTCCTTGAATCTTTTCCTTCCCCATAAGCAGTCCTTCAGTAGGACCTGTTGACAGTACTACCCAGTTCTCCCTTCTGCTCCCATCAACATCTGAGTCACCACCATCTCTCACCTTAGCAAGTGATCTGTTTTCTCTACTTCCATTCTTGCCTTTTGGTAGCAATCCCCTCCCCTCCTCCTCCCCTCTCCCCCTCCCCTCCCCTCTCTTTTCTCCTCTTCTCTCCTCTGTCTCCTCTCTCCCCTTTCCACTCTCCAAACTAAACCCTACTAACCAGGACTCTCTCCTAAATTCCTTTTCCAGTGATTTCTGGGACTCCAGCTTGTCTGGTTTTATGCTCATCTCATCTCTCAGGCTGCTCCTTCTCCATTTCTGACTCTGGTTCTGTTTCCTCTGCCTGTCCCTTAAATGCCCGTGTCTCTGAACTAATTCTTAGCCTTGTGTCACTCCTTCCTTCTGAGCGCTTTCACTCACTTCCTTTCTCGTGACTTTCAAACTTCTATTTCCAGCCCAGGAAATGTCTCTTGGTCTCCAGGCTCAGAAATCCCACTTCTTACTAGAGAGATCACTCCATCTGTATGTCATGTGGACACTTCAAATAGAAAACATCTAAAGTGCTCTATTCATTCCCTCTCCCCAAAACAGATCCCTCTCTTCTCCTTGCCCCCCAGTCTACCAGCTGGCAAATCCAGAGCTGCAGAAGTCTTTCTTAACTCCATCCTCTGCCTAACACCACAGTAGCCAATCACTGAGTCCTAGTAATGTCACCGTGTGAATAAACCTAACTCCATAAACACCTCTTTTCTACTGCCTCAGTCCAGACCACAGCTTGCCTACCATTCAAGGGGCAATGCAAGGTGTGTGGGTTTTCTAGGTAGGCTGGTTTTTATTGACATATCTTCAAAAAAAAAACAAAAACAAAAACAAAAACAAACAAACAAACAAAACCATTGTTTTAGTGTATACCTATCATTCATTTAGAGGGAATAGAGGGAAATTGCATTGCATAAAAGGGAAGAAGCACTCAGATCATCCGTCTCTTGCATTGCACAGATTGGCAAAATGAAGACCAGTGAGCAGACCACCTGGTTTGCAAATGAAGTTTTACTGGAATTCAGCCATACCCTGTGCTGCCTACGGCTGCTTTCACACAACTGTGGCAGAGTTAGGTGGTTGTGACAAACAGGATCTGGCCTGAAAAATGTATTCTATCTGGCTCTTTATAGAAAAAACTTGCTGACCTCTATTTTATTGCCCTGAACAATTCAGCTCTGGCCTCACACTTTTGCATACTTCCTTATTAAATAATTTAGAAATCATCTGCTATAAGTCTTCTATGTCCCTTGGCAGGGAAAGGAGGGGGTGGATGAGGTTGGGAGGTGTCCCCACAAGACAGTGGCTTATTAAAGCTTTCTTCCCAGCCACATACAATGTTTCTGCTTGTCAGGACATCTGGAACATACAATTGTCTCTTTCTTGTTACATTTCCATTGATGTTTTAGAAAATGAGAATTCATTTCCTGTCGTAGATGGACACCCCAGGCACTGCCCAGCTGGCTGTCCTTAATTTAATTCTGATCACATGAGCCTCCTATCAGGTTTTCCTGCCTCAAGTCTTGCTCCTCTTCAAACCATTCTTGGCAATGCAGGTAGAAGAATCTTTCCCAGATGCATATATTACCATGCCACTCCTCTGATATGCCACATTGCAGAGTCTGAGATCTTACAGATGTTCTCATCTCTGCCACATGGCCTACCTGGCTTTAAGATGGAATACTATTCTGCCACTAAAACAGATGGAGACTTTATATCTTTTGTATTAACAGGGGTGGAGGCAGAACACATTCTTCTTAGTAAGCATCATAAGAATGGAGAGGCAAGAATCCAATGTAATCAGTTCTAATATGAAGGCAGTAGATGAGCTAATACAAGGGGTGGGGTAGGGGAGGGGTGTGGGGGGGAGGGGGTCACGGTGTATGGCATACCTCTTGGGGATGGTACACCATTATAAAAAGGAACTTTATCTAACAAATGCAATCAGTGTAACCTAATTCTTTGTACCCTCAATGAATTCCAAACAATAAAAATTAGTTAATCAATTAATTAAAGTTAAAAAAAGATTAAACAGAAAACAATAAAAAAAAAAAATCAGGTCTACACAGCATCATGGCTCACTTAGCATTTGTTTTCTGGATTCAGCCTTCTCTTTGGCCTACTAGCCCACCCCTCTCCCTCATTCTTTATGCTCCAGCCATATTTGTACTCTTTCAATGTGCAGATATGCCACGCTGTTGTCCTTAGGGTCTTTGCAACTGTTTTTCTTTATGCAGAACACTTTGTTCTCCACCTTCACCTTTACCTGGCTAACTTCAGCTCGTTCTTCACCTGTCTGTGTAAACAGCATTCTCTTTGCTTGGTGCTGTATCTGTCCCTTAGACAAGATTAATCACCCCTCTGTATATCCCTTATCATAACTCTCTCTGTCTATCACTCTCTCTGTATATCCCTTATCATAACTCCAGTCATTCTCATTGTTATCCTTTTTTAACTGTCTGTACATTTCATAAAGGCAAGGATCAAGACTAGCTTATGCTCCTCAAACCTAAGTAGCAACAAGCAGGTACTTGAATATTTATAACACAGATAAATGAATAAATGAATATATGAATGAATGATTTAGGTGCATCCCTCTACTGCTCATTATCCCGCAGTCTCCACATCTAGTTGGTTATGAAGTTTGGTACATTCTGACTTTCACCATCTTTCGTATGCCTTCCCTTTTCTATGTTATACTGCACTATGGTGGTGATTTCCCATTTACCTTTAGGATGGTACATCACTTCACCTCCATACAGACATCTGAAATAAATATTTATGTCCTTTACTTTCTAACCTGCACGCAGTATAAGTGGTATAAGCATCAAACCCTTTAGTTTATTTGATCTCATTCTGTGGCCCCACCCCTTGCCTTTCTGCAGCTTCATGACCTGGAAATGCTGAATTATCTATAGTTCTTTCAGATATACAGGTATGTTTCATGCCTTCCAGCTTTTCCTCACCTCTTCCCGATAGTTCAGCCCATATTGTGCAGTTGGAGGACCCTGTGCTCTTTTCAAGACTCAGTGCAAGGGTGGATCTTGTGCAGAACCATTCTGAATCCTTTCTTTGTGCTCTGGCGGAATAGACGAATGTCGCAGCATTATGATTACTTCTGTGCACACAAATATTTATCCTGGCCTTTCTCCTTCTAAGGGTAGAGACCATCTCTGATTCATATTTATACTCCCATCAACTAGCCCAAGGTTGGCATTTTGGGCTGAAAAGTGGAATGAGTAGAGGTGAACTCTGAAGTCCCTGCGAGCCACAACATTGCATGAATTAAGGGAGAACTAATCTGAGATTTTCAGTACATTGAGCAAACTTCCTGGGAGACTTCTCTAAAAAGTAGCTATGAACTCTCTTTTCCTGTTCCAAAAGCCTGGGCAGACTCTCTCTGAGATCAGCATGGTATATATTGTTACTGCTAATCCCACAACCTACTGGACAGGGCCTTCCTTCCCCATGAGTCTTGTCAGAACTTTATCTGGAAGGTAAAATGTAATCTTAAGCCAATTTCTACCTTTTAATGTTATGTAACTTTTCCTCTTTCCCAATGCCAATCCCCAGGAAGGAGGTGCTAAGTAGTGGGGGGTTCTACAAGGAGCCAAGCAACAGTCTGTGAAGAAGCAGACTTTGTGTCATTGTCACTATTAGATTGGCCATGGCAGAAATACAAGGTGAGAGCTCAGTGGTGGGCTGGAGGTGGGTGGAAAGGAACAAGTTATAGGGGTTAGTTCTATAGAGACCAGCTTGGCTATAGAACTGTCTTGCAAGAAGTCAAATTATATCATAAGTACTAGCCTAGTCAAGATGCCAAGACAGCCCTGTAAAAGGTTCAGTCCCCAAGGAGAGGTTGCAGTGGAGATCTTCAGAGACAGACAGAACCCTGGGATCAGGGACTTCCTGTCCTGCTTACAAAAACCTGGGACTATAGCTCAAGGTACGGTGTTAAAGCTCAGCAAGTCACCTTTCCAACTTGGAGCAAAATATCAAAGCTCCAATCTCAATAGGACACTGGAGGGCAAACCAGGAGCTGTGGCTGGGACTGGGAGAGAATTGTCATCCAGAAGCACAGATGACAGCAGGGGCACCCAGGCACTTGCTAGGGCAACACGCAGTTGAGGGTTAGAGACTAAACACAGGCTCCACTGAGTAGAGACAAGGCCCCGGACATTGCAATCCTTGCTTCTCAGTGGTCAGGGATGTGGTAGATTAGCCTGAGGATTAACATCCTTTAGGACATTTACAATCAACATTTAACTTTTAAGGTTTTGAAATCCCAAATGTCTACAAGCACATAACAATAATCAAAGGAACAGAAACTTAAATCATGATGTAATACTTATTTAGGCCAATCAAATCAGAATGGGGTAATTAAATTGTTTTAATAAAATAATCAATGCTGCGAGAACACAATTAGGCCTTCTGAAATACTGCTTATTTTACAGTTGAATAACCCTTACGGAAAGTAATTTGAACATTCATACCAAGTTCCTTGAGTCCATTGTTGTGGTGAATAATTGTTGGTATCTGTTCATCCCTCATTTCTGCCTTTCTCCTTCCTGAAGCTGTTTGGGTTTTGACGTGGATGCTCATCCTTCTCCAAGAGACCAAGTGCTTTAGGGGAAGTTGATGCCCTTATTTGAACTCTTGGTCCTAAGTGTTTGTTGTGTGGATGGTTATAGGATTTATATTCCAATCAGAGTGAGTCTTAAGACTCTTGCTTGGAAGGGAAAGAGAAGAATGGACACTACCCCTCTAGACATAACTCAGGACATCTATAGCACTGATCGAGGCTGGTAACCACCCTCGTTTGAGTTGGTATTCTGCTATCTGCCACTGAAAGCCTGCCAACCCTCACCTAGCTATTTCACTTTCAGGAGTCCACCCTAATGAAATAATCATACATGCATACAAAGAATTTAAGCAAACCATTATTTATAAAAGAGAAAAATAGGAAACAGCTTACATAAACGTCCTTAAATGGGTGAGGGTTAAATAAATTATAGCATACTCATCGGAGGGAATTTTATGAAACGATGACAAATCATGTTTCTGAAGAATATTTAATGACCTTGAAAAATGCCCACAGTATAGTATAAAGTATAAAAAGATTTAAAATTGGATTCACATAACATGATCCCATTATCTTATTTACATATAGAGAGATTGGAAGGAAATACACCAGAATATTAACAGTTGTTTATGGGTCATTTTTATTACCTTCTTTATAGGTTTTGAACATCTAATTTTTATAAACATGCACATATCGCATTCATAGTCAGACAAAAATTTCATGAACGTTGCCAATATTTTTGTTTTTGACCCTTTGCTAGAGACCCCCAAGGGTGACAATGTGCTCATTTTTTATTTTGTTGAGGGTATATTAGCATCATGTCCAGGAAGCCTGGGGTGAGGAAACACATTTCTGAACTCTGCCACCCTCCATATGGGCAGGGCCTTTTATGGAGCTCAGCTCTGGAGGGAAATGAGGCTCAGGTGGAGCTAGGGCAAAATCTGTCACACGACATAGAAGCAAATACTTCTCACCCAAAGATGAAAACTGGTGCCTTAAGCCAAGCTGCTGAATCTGAAGTTTGATCAACTCCTCCCAGAATCCTCCTGCCCCCCCACCCCCCGCCCCGCTCAGGTTTAGGACTGTCACCACATTTTGCAGATGGGAAAATGAAATGCTCCGGGAAGTGACTCACCAGCAGCCAGACTGTGATAGAGCCACAGAGAAACAGTTTGGAACTGGGACCATCTGCCTTTCTGGTTAGGGGCTTAATCCCCAAGGACACTTGTCACTTGGAACTATTTTCCTTCTGCCTGGCCTGGAAGGTGACATCTTCTATCTAAAAGGCCCTGACAAGGTTTTTCTTCCAGCACAATCCCAGAAGGAAAAGTTCTAGTACCTAAAACCTGGAATCAACAAACCCTATTTCTCTATACTTATCCAGAAAAAAATCACATGAATAATCAATATTTCCTCCCTAAAAGATTTGGATTCAGGAGCTGTGTGTAAGAAGCAATATCTCCCCTTCCTCCTCCTCCTCCTCTTCCTCTTCCTCCTCTCCATCCCCTCCCCAGCCCTTCCCCTTTCTTCCTCTCTCACCCACCTGCCTCCTCCTCCTCCTCCTCCTCATGTTGTGAATAGTTCCTGCTTCTTGAAACTTGGCTAGTGGCTTTTCAAGAGCATCCAGTCCCCAGAATGAGATGTTTGGCTTTTCCATTATCCCCATGACTTAGGCGTCTAACTGATGGAGTCCTCCTCACTGTCAGACTTCTGGTTTGGGTGCTGCTCTATTTCCATGGCTGTCATCCTCTCCTCAGGGCACAGGGCATTTGGAGACTCATTTCTAGTTTTGGGTCTTTCCAGAACCAGCTTTTTCCAGATGAGGCCAACTTCAGCTAAAACCTATAGTGGGGTTAGGCTGAGGGTGATTTTTCAATTCTGGGCATTCTCATATCTGACCTCTTTATCCCTTCCTGGTTTCTTTCCCTTTTAGAAATAAGATGTGTGAAAATGACTCCCTTGGTTATTCCATAGCCTGGTCATTGCCAGGGTTCAACTGCATGCTTCAAATTGTACCAAGAAGTATCTCACCAACATCTCCTCCCCTATTTACCTGAAAGTCTCAGTGTTGGCAGCATTTCTTAATGAGGAGACACATTTTATCCAGGATGAGACCCTGGAATATTTACCTTATAATTTTAGAGAGATTTATTTCTGAAATTAGACTCTCCTGAAAGGGAGAGGGTCCCAGGGCACTGAAGTGGGGAGCATGTAACTACAGTGCCGCCACAGAGGATGTTGGACAGAGTGGGAGCCAAGAGCCAACCAAGATCAGGTTTTGATTATCTTGGACTCTGTGGCACTCAGCACAGAGCTGGCCATACAGGAATTGGTTTAATCTAGCCCCAATCCTTGCCCCATGTTTAAGAAGCATTGGCAGAGTAAACAAAGCTGCATGTGTGCGTGTCTGAATCACGTCTTTGAGGAGCCACCTTATAAGTGGTTGCTTGCCCTGCTTGCCCTATGCACATTGTCAGCATATCTTGGACTTCAGCTAAGGTGAATGTCAATGATTTATCTTCAGACTTTTGCTGCTCTTTAATCCCTCTTCCCCAGATAAGGCACAACCACATCCCTGGGCTTTCTCCGGTGTATGTGAGGCTCTGGTCTCTTCGTGAGTGAGTGATGGGACTCTAGGTTGGGACCAACCAGCAAGTGGTATTCCACTTTCTTGCTCACAGTTTCTGTGGCCACACATGCCATGTAACCTAGCCACACTTTCCCAGGATTGTGTGTGGATAACTGCCACCTGAAGCCTCATGATAACCATCCCCCACCACCACCCAGAGACCTGCTGACAGTGCCGGGACCCTTCCTGCTGTGAATGGTCACATACACCCTGATGTCTAACTTCTTCAGGTCTCAGAGACTGAAGAGAGATTTTGAGACTCTGGAATTTCCTACTCTCAAGGATTCAACTTGCCAACCACAGTGCAAGATGTTTTCATTTATCTTAACTGACTCTCAGACTGTCTGTAGGTATTATCATTATCCCATTTTATAGATGAAGAAATTGAGAAATAGACAAGATATTTCTCAATGCTTGAAAGCAAGATATTTCTCTTGCTTGAAAATCACTCTGCTAGTGGTGAAGGGTGGATTCCAATTGAGATGAACTTGACTTTAGAACAGTACTGTGTACATCTTCGTAGGACATGATTCTGCTCAATTGCCCCCATTTACAACAGAACAGCCTCATATTTGAACTTTTCTTCTTAATAATAAAATTTTATACTTCATCTTCCAGTAGGTGGAGTCCCAAGAATGAATGAGAAAAGCACTGGTGAGTGGGAGGGGCACACATCTGAGTCTCCTTTCTTCCCAGTCTTTCCTTTCTCTTGCATCTTGGCTCATTTTCAAAGGGGGAAAAGGGAGTCAGTGTTATACAGTGATTTAGAACATTCTCTCTGGATACAGGCTGATGGATACAATCCTGACTCTGTCACTTACTTGGTGATTTTGGGAAAGAAACGTCTCCTCTCTAAGTCTCAGTTTTCTCTTCTGTAAAATTGGGATAACAATTATAGCTCACTCACAAGTTTGGGACAAAGAAATACAATAACACATGTTCAGAGGCCTGGTGCACTATGAATGCCTCATAAGTTAGCTATTTATATTACTAATAAATAGCCACTGAGATGGGTGTATAAATTTATGCAATTACTTTGGAGGGCAATTTAGTGATATTCAGTAGTATTAAAAGATGTTCTTATGCTCTGACCACCACCTCTTCCTCTTCCTCTACCTTCCTCTAGGGATATGTGTAAAAATGTATATGGAAATGTTCCTACAATCTGTTGAAAATGATCTACATATTCATTAACAGAAGAATGAATAAATAATTATATAGTTATGTAATAAAATACTATACTTCAGTTAAAATAAATGAAAGCTCCATAGATCAACATAGATAAATGTTGTGAATATAATGCTGAGGGGAAAATAGTGAAACAGTTACAGAAGGATATATACAGGATGTGGGATTTTAAAACCTGCACAACAATGAATGACTGAACATTGGTTAGGGATATACATACATATGCAAGAAAAGCATAAAGAAATGTAAATACCATGCTCAATATGATGGCAAAGGGAGGGTACCTCAGGACAGCAGCCTTTGGAATATGTTCTTTCTCAAGCTGGTGCGTGGATCAGTGGGCAGAATTCTAAGACGGCCCTCAAGAGTCTGGTGTGCAAACACCTTCTCCCTCTTACTCAATCAGTGCTGATGGAACTCTGCTGTGAAGACATTCTGCAGATGTAATTAAGGTCCCAAATCAGGGACTGGTTTTTTAACCAACTTTTGGTAGGTTTTTACTTTCTGCCAAATACATGGGCTATTTTTCAGCTAATTGATTTCTATCTGATGTTGTTATACACGTGTATGATTTGAACAGACCAGAAAGTGACTTAGGCACTGAGGGCAGGTGCAATATACTTTATTCAGCTCATGGTAGAAGTGAAAGACATTATTGAAGAGGTTGAGTAAGTGGAGCTCTGGGAGTTTTTTTTTTTTTTTTTTTTCTTTTCCTTTTTAAATTTCAGCATATTTCAAGGCTATGTATGTTTTGTTTAGATACTACTTTTTAGTTCTAATTTGGAGTTGAGAAGGTAAAAACCAAAGGTCCCAAATCAGGGCATTGACTTTAAGAGAGGGCTAAGAGCATCCTAGATGGGCCTAACATAATCAGCTGACCCCTTTTAGAAGGGACTGGGCTTTTTCTGGTGTGAGGGCTTTGAAGCATGAGAGGAATTTGGGGTGGGGGAGATTCTTTGTTGCTAGCTTGAGTAGCCGAGAGCTGGCAGTGACCTGTATGAGCTGAAGCTATTCCCAGGTCACAGCCAGAAAGGAAGCAGGGACCTTGGTCCTACAAAGACAAGGAAATGAATTCTGTTCACAACCAAATGAGCTGAAAAAGGAGCCAGGAGATAAATAGAATGAATCTGCCCAATATCTGGATTTTAGGGTTTCCCTGGACATAGAACTCTGCCACACTGGGACTGAACTTCTGAACTCCAAAGTTGTGAGTTAGAAATGAGTATTGTTCTAAACTGCTGTTTGTGGTACTTTGTCATGCAGTCCTATAAAACTAACACACATAAGAATTCATCATGTTTTTGGTATGATTTTTGTCCATCTGAAATAACTTCATAATGTTTTTTAAGAGCACTGGAATGGGTTGGAGCTGGACTGTATTGCAGAGTTCTGGGCTTGACTACTATAGGGCCAGACAAAATTGTTTGGGCTTTCTCACCCATGGTGCCACTGGAAGTCACTGTGTTTTTCCTAGATAACTAGATAACGGTTACTGTATACAGTGACATCATGCCTATATAACTACTGCTTGGCTCCTTGCCTCTATGGTTCTCCATGGGTATGAAGGTATACAGGACCTTCTGTGTGCGTGGACCTTCCATGTGCCTTGCTGGTCACCATGAACCAGATAAGGGTGGACCTCTTATGTAGCTCACCAGATACCAGGAGCTGAATAAAGCATATTGCATCTGCCCTCAGTGCCTAAGTCACTTTCTGGTCTGTTCAAATCATACTCTTGCATAACAACCCCAGACTAGAAATTAATTACCGTATATACTCGAGTATAAGCCGAGTTTTTTCCGGCACAAAATTTGTGCCGAAAAACCCGAACTCGGCACAAATTTTGTGCTGCAAAAACTCGGCTTATACTCGAGTATATACGGTAGCTGAAAAATAGCCCATGTATCTGGCAGAAAGTAAAAACCTACCAAATGTTGAATGGGAGACAGTATATGTTAGTGTGACACAGCCTAGGCTCATTCAACAACTAAGTGAGGGCCCACCACAAAGTGACTTGGGTATAGGTTGTGGAAGGGAAAGATTTTATTGAAGAGGTTGAGTAAGTGGAGCTCTGGGAGGCTTTCTTTTTCTTCTCTTCTTTTCCTTTTAAAATTTCAGAATATTTTAGGGCTAGCCACATTCTGTTTGCATACTATTTTGTTTTTGCACAGATTGAGTCAAAGTTATAAGTGTGCTCTTCATATAGTGTTCACTGCACCCAATAAGTGTTGAGTAAGTGAGCTCTCACTGCCTCATCCCCTGCCTCTAGCTTGATTTTCGTTGAGATTTACTTCCACATGAGAATTACTTAAGTGTCGGTTGATTAGTTCCAATTTGGTGTTGAGTACATGTGTTTGTTTCTCCGTTCTTGTGATGTTTCATTTAGAAGAATAGTTTCAAGTCCATCCAGGTTGTCGCAAAAGATATTAGCTTTTTTGTGGCTAAATAGTATTCCATAGTATGCATATACCACATTTTATTAATATACTCTGTATTGGTGTGCACTTGGGTTGTTTCCACATCTTTGTGATTGTGAATTGTGCTGCTATAAACATTTGAGTGCAGGTGTCCTTTTTATAAAATGACCTTTTTTCCTTTAGTTAAATACCCAGCATTGGGGTTGCTGGATCAAATGGTACGTCTACTTTAAGTTCTTTGAGGTATCTCCATACAACTTTCCATAGAAGTTGTACTAGTTTGCAGTCCCACCAACAGTGTGTTGGTGTTCCTTTCTCTCAGCATACATACCAGCACTTAATGTTTGGGACTTTTTGCTAAGAGTCATTCTTGCTGCAATTAGGTGATATCTCATTGTAATTTTGATTTGCATTTCCCTAACAATTGGAGATGTTGAGCATTTTTTCTTGTGTTTTTGGACATTAGTATGACTTGAAAAGTTTCTGTTCATGTCTTTTCCCCACTTTTTAATGGATTTTTTTGATTTTTTTCTTGCTGGTTCTCTTGAGTTCTTTGTACATTCTGGTTATCAACCCTTTACCAGCTTTATAGCACACAAATATTTTCTCCCATTTTGTGGGCTATTTACTCTATTGATAGTGTGCTTGGCTATGCAGAAAGTTTAATTTGATCAGGTCCCACTTGTTTATTTTTGTTGTTGCTGTGATTGCTTTTGAGGACTTCTTCATAAAATCTTTCCCAAGGCTGGTATCTATAAGAGTTTTTCCAATATTTTCTCCTTGAATTCTTATAGTTTCATGCCATAGGGTTAAGTCTTTCATCAATTGTGAATTAATTTTTGTGAGAGGTGAGGATCCTGCTTCAGACTTTTACTTGTGTCTATCCTGTTTTCCCAGCACCATTTCCCCAGGTTTGTTTGTTCTTTTCCTGTTTTGTCAAAAATCAGATGGGAATATGAGGATGATTTCACCTCTCAGTTATTTATTCTGAGCCATAGGTCTATGTCTCTGTTTTTATACCATCCCCATGCTGATTTGGTTACTGTAACTTTATAATATAGCTTGAAGTCTGACAAAGTGATGCCTCCTTTTTTGTTCTTATTATGTAAGGTTGCATTGGCTACTTGGGGGCTTTTCTGGTTCCATATGAATTGTATAACTATTTTTTCTAGATCTGAAAAAACTGGCATTGGTATTTCAATGGGGATTGCATTGAATGTGTAAATCACTTTGGGCAGTATAGCTAATTTAACAATGTTGTTTCTGCTGGTCCACCTGTTTATATCCTCTGAAATTTCTTTCCTCAGTGTTTTGTAGTTTTCTCTATAGAGGTCTTTCACTTCCTTAGTTAAATATATTCATTTCTTTGTTGCTACTGAGAAAGGTATTGCATCTTTTATTTGATTCTCAGCTTGACTGTTGATGGTGTATGTGAAAGCTAATAGGCATAAATTTATTTTGTAGCTGAGACTTTACTGAATTTATTTATTAACTCCAGCAGTCTCTTGGTAGAATCTTTGGGCTTTTCTAGACATAAGATCATGTCATCAGCAAAGAATTATAATTTGACCCAGACTTTCTCCATTTGGATATCCTTGATTTTCTTCTCTTATCTGAATGCTTTGGCTAGGACTTCCAGAACTATGCTGAATAGAAGTGGAGATAATGGGCAAACTTGTCTGGTTCTAGTTCTAAGTTAAAATGCTTTCAATTTTCTATATTCAATATGATGTTGGCTGTGGGTTTGTCAAATATGGCCTTTGTCATTTTGAGGTAAGTTTCATCTATGCCTATTTTGTTAAGCATTCTTATCATAAAGGGTGCTGAATTATGTCAAATGCTTTTTCTGTGTCTATTTAAAGGATCACATAATTCTTGTTTTTGCATCTATTTACATGGTAGATTACATTTATAAATTTGCATATGTCAAACCATCCTTGTATCTCTGAGATGAAGTCCACTTGGTCACAATGAATTTTTTTTTAATGTGCAACTGGATTAGGTCTACTAAGATTTTTATTGAGAATTTTTGCGTTTATATTCATAAAGGATATTGGTCTGCCATTTTCTTTTTTAGTTCATTCCTTTCTTGGATTTGGAATCAAGGTGATAATTGGCTTTGTAGAACAAGTTTGAGACAATTTCTTCCTTCTTAATGTTAAGGAATAATTTCTTCCATATAGATACAAACTCTTTTTTGTAGATTTGGTTAAATTTGGGTGTGAAACTGTCTGGTCCAGGACTCTTATTTTTTGTTGTTGTTGGAAGATTTTTTTATTCCTCCTTCAATTTTGGTACTTGATGTTGGTCTGCTGAGGAGTTCTTTATCTTCCCAATTTAGCCTAGCGAGGCTGTGTGTTTCAAAAAATTTATCCATTTCCTCCATGTTTTCAAGCTTGTGAAGATAGAGGTTTTTATAGTATCCCAAGATGATATTTTGTATTTCCATGATATTGGTTGTAATTTCCCCTTTTTCATTTTTAATTGAGCTTATTAGAGTTGTTTCTCTTCTGTTTTTGATTAATCTAGCTAGAGGCTTGTTAATTTTGTTTATCTTTTTAAAGAACCAACTTGTTGCTTCATTAATCTTCTACATAGTTCTTTTGTTCTTAATTTCATTTAGTTGTGCACTGATCTTGGTTTTATTTCTTTTCTTCTGCTAGGTTTGGGTTGATTTACTCTTTTCAAGTTCTTTGATACTATTTATTCTAGGGGAGGTTTTTAAAAAGAAGTTCTTGGCATCCAAACAAATGTTTTTTCACTGGTCAGAATCTCTTGGGTGACTGAAAGACTTCATGCTCTTAGGTTATTTCTCTTGGGTAAAGGTGGAGGGCATGGGTAGGTGGAAATGGTAGGAAGAGGGCTCCCAGGAGTCACAGTGATGGGGGAAGGCATATGGGTTCATCCTGGGGAAAAGAGCCCCTCTGTAAGAAGCAGCACCCACTCCTGCCCCACCACTCATCAATCCTTAATTTTCCTCAAACTCTCCCTGATTTAAAAAAGTGGTAACCAGAGCTGTAGACTCAGGACCACAGAAGATTTCCAGGTTTGTGAACTGGAATGACCATACCAGGCTGCGGTGAATGGAATACTATGTAAAATCAGCAGGTGAATTGGGGCTTCTCTCTTCTTCCCACTGCCAGTAGCTGCTGAGCTGGTTTTTGGGGCCTCATGTGAAAGAGCCCCAGGCCAGCCCACCTGTCTGTCTGCTGCAGACTCAAGCCAGATGTTCCATTAGCAAACTCAGTCCTGTCCCCCATGAGCTCATGGTCGCAGTCCTCACTCACCCCCTTGAGGTGAACCGTCTTCTGTTATTGCATCACCATTCATCTAGTTTTCCCATTGGAAACCTAGGAATAGCCCAACCATTTCAACTATTCCACATTCTGTTCCATCCACCCTTCTTCCTTTCTACCATTTGTCATTTCCTTCTTTCTTGTCAGTCTTGGATTAGACTTATTTAGATATAAACTTTACAGAAAAGTTTACATTCAAACTCATTCAAAAGCCAAAGTTCAATGACTAGGGTTCCCATATGTCCTGAACCCAAACTAATCATTTATGTGTTTCCTCTTTCTTCTCCTTCCCTATCTCTCTTCTCATTATCTTTATTTCCCTGCATGTGTGTGGTTTTTTTCTCTGAATCATTTGAGAGTAAGCAGAGGCATTGTGCCCCATTACAACCTAACATTTCTCTGTGTATTTCCAAAGAACAAGAACATTCTTTTATATAACCAGAGTACAGTAATAAAAATCCGAAAATTCGACATTAATATAACAGTTGTATATTCAACTGTTTGATTCACATATTCAAATCTGTCTGAATTGTTCTTAGTAACATTTTTGTTTTCCATGTTTGAATTCAGGATTACAGGTTACATTTAGTTGTCAGGAAACTTTAGTGTCTTAAATTTGAAACAGTTTTGCTTTTCAATGACTTTCCTGAGCTTGACATTTTTTCAGAGTACAGGGTGGTTATGTTGTTGAAAGTCAGACAAATTGGGCTTATCTGAGTATATATATATATATATATATATATATATATATATACTTTTTTTTTTATGGGGCAATATTATTTCCTTGGGTAGGATTGTTGGGCGCTCAGATTGGATAGAGGACAGAGAAAGAGAAAATTAGGGAAGCCTTCCAGCAATAAATGAGGTGAGGTAGAAAAGACAAGTGGGAATTAGCCAGGGAAAGGGTAGGGAGACTCTGGGAGGTACATTTGCTAGAGGCTTGAGTACAAGTTGGGAAGAGAGCACCCTCCTTGACAGAAGAATCCTGGGTCCCTCAAACCTCAGAGTAAACAGTGGGGCCTAGTAAATGCTGTTAATATCAAAACCTGAAATCAGGAGGGATTATCCTTTGCTCCTTGCTGTTGTACAAATGCACTATATTCAAAAATCCTCTAAAATTAGGCATTTTTGTCCTTTTTGTATTTTTTTATTGTTAAATCTAGCTGTGTACATTAGTGCAATCAAGGGGTACAATGTGCTGGTTTCATATACAATCTGAAATATTCTCATCAAACTGTTCAACGTGGCCTTCATAGCATTTTCTTAGTTATTGTATGTAGACATTTGTATTCTGCATTTAGTAAGTTTCGCCTGTACCCATTCTAAGATGCACCGTAGGTGTGGCCCTATCCATTACCCTCCCTACATCCTAACCTCCCCTATCCCTTCCCCTTCCTTGGCCCTTTCCTCATAGTCTTGTGCTATAGTTGGGTTATAGCCTTCATGTGAAAGCTATAATTTAGCTTCATAGTAGGGCTGAGTACATTGGATACTTTTTCTTCCATTCCTGAGATACTTTGCTAA
>CAUYPK010140468.1:0-26692 GCA_963574355.1 Loris lydekkerianus | reverse complement strand
CAGAAAAAAACCTTGAATAGCCAAAACATTACTCAGAAATAAAAACAAATCATTTTGTTTTTAATAGTCCCAATAAGTACCTATGTTTAACTGTCCTTGTGTTTATCCTTATGTGAAAGGCGTCCTTCTGCCTGTGGTCAGCATGACCTGGCCATTGTGCCTATTAGGTTCCTGATGCTCACTCATTCCTTCTGACTCCTGGACATGTCATTCTGGGACCATGTGTAGTTCACTCACCCTCGTGGGGGTCAGCGGTCAGTTCACTCACCTCGTGGTGGTCAGCGGTCAGTTCACTCGCCCTCGTGGTGGTCAGCGGTCAGTTCACTCACCTCGTGGTGGTCAGCGGTCAGTTCACTCACCCTCGTGGTGGTCAGCGGTCAGTTCACTCACCCTCGTGGGGGTCAGCGGTCAGTTCACTCACCCTCGTGGGGGTCAGCGGTCAGTTCACTCACCCTACTCACCCTCGTGGTGGTCAGCGGTCCTCACCCAGGCTTTCTGCGGGCCTGGGCCGTGTCTGTGTGGATGTCCTGTTACAGGCATGTGGGATGTCACCTGAGCACATAGAGTGGGAGGCTCAGAGAGTATTTACAGGTGATTGCAGCAGCTCACCTTCCCACCAGGAATATATTAAAACGCTCTCTGAGTCCATATCTTCCAGTTATGTCATTTCAGACTTCTAAAAACTGTTGTCATCAAATGTGTATAGGCAGTGCCTGGCCGTCGTGTCCCCTGGCCGTCGTGTCCAGCCGCAACCCCTGTTCACTGGCGGGATTGAGCGTCCCTTCCTGCAGCTGTGGCTCTGAGTGTCCCTTTTGTGTCCAGCGTCTATTCCCAGATCCCGGTCACCTTTACCCCGTTCTGTTTTGCTTTTGTTGTGAGATGAAGGACGTCTGTGTGCCTACTTTATACGAATCGGTTCTTGTTCCTGTTTTCCAAATTTCTTCTCCCAATGTGTAACCATAAGGTTTTAACTATACTTTTTTAAATGAACAAATGTTTTAGATTTAAATATCCACAAATTTACTTATTTTTAATTTTTAGTTAATTATGCTTTTAACAAATCATTCTCTGTACCAAAGTCTAAAAGGGGTTTGTTTATATTTTCTATGAGAAGTTTTAAAGTCTTGTGTTTGGCATCATCAAATACTATGTGTAGAGTTCACTTCTGTAAGTGATGTGAGGTCCCAATTCCCTTTTTCCCAGTCCGCTGACCCAGCAAACCCCACCTTCCCTCAGTCCTGACATGCCTGTCCCTTCCCACACCACAGCTGCACCCACATGGTGGGGGTGACGCCCAGCTCTGTTCTCTCCTTGGTCAACCTGTCGTTCCTGCTACTTTAGCCCTGGTGTCAGGATTTGTTGTGAAACTGTGGTACCAGGGAGAAAGCAGGGCTCTCTGTCCCTTCCTTAACTTTGCCCTGAGAGCTATCTTAGATGTCATTGCACTTTTATTTTCCATATATTTTAGAACCATTTTATTAAGTTCTATGAATATCCTTCTCAGGAGTTTTGGCAAAGTGATTTGAGTCTATACCTGACGTTGTGTTAGGAGCAATTAACATCTTTTCTCTGCTAAATCTTCCTCTCCATAAACTTGGCATGTCTTTGTTACAAAAAACTATTTATTTGAGGGAAGTATTAGATTTAAGAATTGTGAATTTGGTACAGGGCGTTACTGCACACCCACATATAGTTTTCTTTGTTGTTAACATCTTACATTACTATAGCAATTTGTATAATTGGTAAATAGATATTGGTACTTTATTAAAGTCCACAGATGCAGATTTCTTGAGTTTTTATGTAAAGTTTCTTGCTAAATTCTCCTATTTCTCCAATAATTCCTCTATAGATTGAATTGATTTTTTATTTAAGCAATTATTTATTCTAAAAATAATAAGTTTTCCTGTGTCCTTTTCAAGCCTATGTCTCTATGTTTTTGATGTTCTTAGATTTTTGTGCCAATTGGTAATTTCAACATGATGTTAGACAGGAGTGTGGAGACCAGGCCTCTGGGTCTCATTCTGGATCTTAAAGGGCTTCCTCCAAGGTCTTCCTTTTTAGAATAATTATTTTGTTCTAGGCATTTCTGGGGATTTTGCTTGTTTTAATAAATTTTATTTTCAAGTAAGAATACCTAGTTATTTTATTAATTTAGAAAATATTTTTGTCATAAATGAGGATTAATAGTTCAAGGTTCTTGTCAAAGTAAAACGTACGCACGGGGAAGGGAACATTCATTCCGAAGGCGCTGCTCACTGGGTGTTCACAGGGTGAGCACGTTGGGAGGCCAGCAATGAGACCCGGAGACGGGGGGCTGCTCATCGTACAAATCACATCTGCCAGTCACAGCCCCCCTCAAGGGCCGTCACTGTCCCCACTACCCTCAGATGGTTAGTTTTGCCTGCCTTGTCCTTTATATAAAGGGATTCGCACCTCACGTACTCTGTGTCTGATTGTTTTAACTGGGTACGAAGAGCATCACACTTCGGGGGGATCACAGATTATCGAGTCTCCTGACGTAAGTACTCACATTTCGTTGTTTGAATATATGAAAATTGATGTGTCCATCCATTATTGATAGACATTTGGGAAATTTCCAGTTGCTTTTATAAACATCGGATGTGTCTGAGGAAGAACCTGTGTGTTTTTCTGTGAGGTTATGTGCCTGGGAAGGGAACAGCTGTGTGCACGATGTGGACTGGTGAGCTGCTGAGAAGCCTCCTGGGTGGTTTCCTGAGGTGGTTGCACCAACTCCGCTCCCACCAGCAGTGCGGGCCGTGTCCGCTCCGCTCCCACCAGCAGTGTGGCCGTGTCTGCTCCACATCATGTTACCACCTCCTGCCGGTCCTCTGTGTCTGGGACACTCTGCTATGTTGATTTGCACTCCCTTGATGGATGATGAAATTCTAGAGATTTTTATGTGTTTTATTGAGTATTTGAATGTTTATTTTTTAGGAAGTTTCTCCTCCAGTCTCATGGCCAATTTGCTTTGTGTTACTTGCCTTTGTATGATCATTTGTGTGCATGTTTAATGTTTTAGATATGAGCCCATTTTTCGTATTCTACATGTTACAAGCATTTTCCCCACCTTGCTTCTTGCCCATATTAACATGTCTTCAGATGAACCTGATCACACATATCCATTCATTTTCCTTCATGCTTAGCAATTTAGATATCAGATTTAAGATCTTACCTACTCCAGGATGATAGAGATGTTCTCCAATGTCTTCTTGCAAAACTTAGTGGTAAAATCTTTGGGTTTGCAGGTGGTGTGAAATAATACGATTCTCTCTTCTTTATGGATTTCCAACTGACCAAGAAGCATTTGGTGAAAACAACATCCTTTTCCCAATACGTGGCAGGTGACTATAGCTGTGGGTTTGTTTCACTCAGTTTGGCCCCACTGGGCTGTTTGTGTAAGCTCCCACCAGCACCATCATGATGCCTCCATCACCATATTTTTATAATGAAAAGTTATTTAGGGACTGCAAATTGCCATGGGTATTCTTAGCCTTGTGTGTTTCCATATAAACTTCAGACTCAACTTACCAATTCTACATGCACGTGAATATCCTTCCGTGTGAAGTGTGGCAAGACCCCCACAGCCCAGGAGATGCATTCAAGGAATGACCCCCAACTGCTTCTCCTCCCTTCCTGAGACAACAATAGTCCTTGCTCTCTCTGCCAGGAGTCACGCAGCTTCTGTACACTTCCCTATCTTTTACCTAAAAGCACTAGCCTTCTCTCCCTAAAGTTAATCTTTACGCCATGTACTATTACTGCCCTTCCACCTTGTAAGATGAAAATATTCCTACTCCCTTTCCTTGCTCATATGCTGCATTGTTAGCACAGCAACCTTGCTTGGGTGCTATATAAATAAAGTGGCTCACTTGGTTCAGTGTTGGCTGTGGTCATCAACTGCACCAGACCTCCCCATCCCGTCTCTTTATCTTTCACGCAATCTACGTCTCTTATGTGATTTATATTCTCAATTTTCCACCATTCCCCTTCTAGTTCATTTATTCTTCTCACTGGTTCACAAAACTTTCAGAGTTTTGACTGTAATTGCATTAAATCTATTGCTTGATTTAGGAAGTGTCATTATCCTCATTTAGTTTTTCATTAACCAAACATGCAGTGTCTTTCAACTATATGTGGTGCAGGACCAGGTTTTTGTTTTGTTTTATTTTGTTTTTAATTTCTAATCTCTTTTTTTTAAAAATAAAACTATTGCAGTTATGTCAAAACTGCTAGAAAAAAAATTTCTACTACACACCTACATTGAACTTTCTCTGGTCATAAACTAGTAACAAATATTTCACAGCTATGCTTTGTGTATCTCTGACAAAGGTTATGAACATCTTTGGTTAAATTAATTTTATGTATTTGATTTTGTTTGATGCCATTTTAAAAGATATTGTAGACATTTATTTTATATTTGTTTGTTTCTAATATGCAAATTTATGTGTAATTTTTGGAACATCTTAAGTCCAGCCTCCTTAAAATATTCATTTATTCTAATAATTTACACTCTTTTGAATTTCCAAATGCACAATTATGTTATCTGAAAAAAACAATGTTATTTCTTTTTTAAAATTCATACACATTTTATTACCTTTTCCTTGCCATATTGCAGTGGCTAAACTGGCCACTGTGACAATGTGGTGATAACACGGTCCTTATCTCCTTCCCAATTTACATTTCTGTGAGAAAGCTCAGGAGTGTTGTTTACTAAGTTATTTTTGCAGATACTCTTTATTTGATCAGGGAAGTACCCTTCTATTCCTAGTTTCCTATGAGCTTTTTGCTTTGTTTTGCTTTTCTTTCATTTTTTCCTTTAACCTGAATAGGTATTGAAACTTTTCTTGTATCTATTAAGACAATCATATGAGTTTATTTCGTTCTTCTTCTTTTTTTTTTTTTTTTTTTTTTTTTTGGTAAAATATGCCTTTCCAAATTTATGTAACTAAGGCATTCTTAATAACACATTTTCCTTATATTTATTTTGTTGTATATTAATGTTGTCACACCAAATTTATCTGGTTAATACTTGCAAGAAAAGTTTTCCTCTCTTTATTTTCAGCCCTTATGTGTACTCATATTTCAGGTCTATTAATATAAGTAAAACACACATGGATTTTTGCTTTTTAGTGAGTATATAATCTTCATAATTTAATTAGTGAGATAAACTGACTTATATGTATTACATTTGATGTATTTGATTGTTTTCAATGATCATAATTAATTATTTTTGTTCACTGTTTATATTTTTTCATTCTTCTTCTTTTAAAAATTTATATATTTATCATTTCTCAATACTATATAAACTTTGGCAGTTCTAAAATCCAATAATTAGACTTTGCTTAACCCCTATAATATTAGTAATGTCTGCGTCTTTCATTCTGGGTTATCATGGAGATATTTTCACTGATATTTTCATCAGTTCTCTCCTATTTTTTTAAGAACAACAAAATTCCCCAGGATAGTTTATCTTCAATACGTCTTTTAACATTTCCAGCTCTTGTTTGAACATTTTGACCACAACTGCTTTTATTGAAGTTGTTTGTGTGGAAAAGCTTCTGGGGCCTTATATTCCTGAGAATGTTTAACAGAGACTGACATTTGAATGACTGTTTGGATAGAAATTCCATTTTCTAAATTTGAAGTTGTTTCTTTCAATGTTTTGCAAACACTCCATCATCTCGCATATTTGCATGTTATAGTACAATTAAACTATAGAAACAACAAACGGGAAACTTTAAAGCTTACAAAGATAAAGAATATATTACCTACGAAGAAATAAGAACAACACTGATAGATTTTCAGCAGTCACTATGGATGGAAGAAATGCATTTGTTAGGTAAATTTTAATTTATGTATTCTCATGTTTTTGTTTCTAAGGTCTTCTATAATCCATTAAGCTGTTGTTTTTCACTCTTTTTTTAATTTCATTTGAAATGATCAAACTCCTCAAAATCTTGTGATTTCATCTGATGAAGGAGGAAGGCCAGGCCCTGTCTGTGTCAGCCCCAGGCAGCTCAGAGGATTGGGGGGTGAACCCCAGGGCAGGGCCCCAGCTGACAGCTCTTCCGTCAGGGTCCCAGAGAGGAGCTGTCTGTGGGGTCCCCTGCACGTTGTTACTCTGCAGCCCCCAATGGCAGTGGCCTATGCTTACTCCTCTCAGCCTCTCCCAGGGACAAGTGTCCGTGTTACCAATTCCCTTCCAGGCCCCTGGCCTGTGGCTTCCTGGGATAGCAGGGAGGGAACCATCCCCGTGTCCCAAGCCAACCCTGAGGGAAGTGACCACCAGCAGCCGGGTTCCTGGCCACTTCTCAGGGACCAAGCCAGTGGCAGCTCTCCCTCGGCAGTCCTTCTGGGAGTGACCCTGGGCGGATGTGGGGACCAGTGGTGGATCTCATGGGACCCTGCTGGCTGCTACTACAGGGGCCTGACCCAGACCTGCTCCTGTCCCTCTCTCCTGCATCCTGCCATCGTAGGTGTCCTCTCTAAGAAGGGGCACAGCAGGCTGCATCCCCTGCAGTCTCCTGTCTCGGTTTGGGGCCTTCTCCTCTGTGCTGCCCCTTCCTCTTATTTTGGATAAAGAGCCCTGTGAAAATTAGGATAAAATAAGCTCTTTTAAAACCAGAAATAAACAGTGACCTCTGCCTTCATTACTAAAATCTAGTTCAGTGCAGGCCACACTTGGCCAGGTGTAGGGAGTGGGAGGAGATGGCACAGGCCTGTGGGAAGGATAAGCCCCAACTCTGAGACTGGGTGCGATCCAGGGCTGGTGACCCGGTCCTGATGCCAGCTCTTCCCCAACACAGAGCTGTAGCTGTGTGTAGATCCACAGTGTCCTGGGACAGGGTTTGGTTTGCATATAAAGTGGAAAATTTTTAAATTGAAATTTTGAATTTTAAAATTTTGTATTTCGTTGTTAAATCATATCAATGCCTGCTACATACACAGAAACCTGTGAGGGCTGGGAAGAACTCTTTGGTTTCTTTCTGGGATTCAGTGTCCCTGGTACTCATAGAGGGTGGTCAGCCTGCAGCTGCAGAGTGCCCAGGAGCAGAGCAGGAATCCAAGGGCAGGGCCAGGCTGCACGTGCGGCCCTCTGTGCCTCACTCCCCCTCTGTAAAATGGGTGCAGTGGCCGTCTTCACCCCCACACGGTTGTTGGGGTGTCTCTGAGATGAGGCAGGGAATGGCCCTGCACATCCCCAAGCTGTAACTGCCACCTCTTGCCTGGAATCATCATGTATCTTTTGCCATTGAGTTTTATATCTCTTTGGGGGCCAGTTAGGAAAACATGTCACTTCACAACTATAAAATTTTACAATCTACCAACTGTACAAATATTGATTGTCTATAATAAAGGGCCAGGCCTTTCCAAATGGCGCATAAAACCAAGGACTCAGTCAGTCATCCTGCACCCTGACGCTGGGCCCTCATGACCACAGCGGCTCCCTGGGGTGGCTGCTCTGAGGTGGAAACCCGTGCTCCACCCAGGGTCTGCTGCAGTGAGAGACAGCCCAACAAGATGGGAGAGTTGTAGCACAGCGGGATGAAGTCACGGAGGCCCAGATGCTTGCAAAGAAATGCCTCCAAATGTCCAGAATCCATGGTGGCTAAGGAATAAATGGCAGGAGACAGGAAGAATTAAGTTGGTCAGCAGTGCACAGGAATCCAGTGTCCACTGGTCGCCAGGCTCTGGGACCACCCAGCACCCAGTACGTGTGTGGTCTGCATCTTCCGGGAGCTGGATCTCTCATTCCCGTCTTTTATCAGGTATCGATTCATGACTTTATTTGTGTATACATTTATTTTGTCAGTATATTTATTTCATAAATGGCTCCTGAGCTCTGCTGTGCATCAGGCAGTACTGGGAGCAGGGCAGGGCAGGGCCAACCCCAGGCATTGCCCAGTCCCCACATGACAGCACGATGTGGAGATGCCTCACCTGATAGGCGCTGGTAGGTGCTATAAGGACGGACAGTGCAGGATGGACAGTAAAGGACGGATGGTGCAGGGCGGACAGTGCAGGACATACGGTGCAGGAAGGACGGTGCAGGATGGACAGTGAAGGATGGACGGTGCAGGAAGGACGGTGCAGGATGGACAGTGCAGGATGGATAATGAAGGACGGATGGTGCAGGAAGGATGGTGCAGGACAGACGGTGCAGGGTGGACAGTGCAGGACAGACAGTGCAGGAAGGACAGTGCAGGATGGACAGTGAAGGACGGATGGTGCAGGAAGGACGGTGCAGGACAGACGGTGCAGGGCGGACAGTGCAGGACCGACAGGGGCCAACAATCCTGGGCCCCATCTGCTATCACACCTTCAAGTGTAGGGAGAGCCCCAGGGAGGGGGCGACTTCTGAGTAGAGATTTGAAAGAAATGAGGGGCTACTCCTGGCTACTGTCAGGGAAATGGTGTTCTGAGCAGAGGGAACAGTGAGTGCCCAATCCCTGGGGTGGGAAGGTGGGGGGTCCACTTGAGGAGCTGGAGGGGCAAAGTGGGTGCAGAAGTCCTCCAGGCTCTGTCCATACGCTCACTGAGCACCTGCTGGAGCCAGAGCCACATGGCTCATTACTTCAGGAGCCAGGGGCCCGTTTGGAGAGGAAAGACAATTCAGAGAGCAGCAACCCAGTGGCCCATGTCACTGGGATACTGTCTGGCTGGGCTCTCGAGGTGCTGGGCATGTCTTGGACACGTTATTTCAGTGGATCTCCTCCCAAACCTTAGAAGTCGTGACTAAACCCAGCCCAGTCTGCAGAGGGAGCTGCTGAGGTTCAGAGAGGTTGAGCTGGGATTCAGGACAGAAAGGAGGTACAGATGGAGATGTCAGACCCACTTGGGCCTGAGACGTCCTCTTCAGGGCAGGCCCTAGTGGCGCCTCAGCGTCCTTAGGGAGGGTGAGCACTGTGTGGCGCCATCGTGGTGGCTGGCATGGTGGGCAGTGTGTCAGTGTGTGCTGGGTGCTGAGTGCTTGGGACCACGCCTCCCACCTCAAAGATGCTTACAACTGGTCGAGACAGAGGAGATCATTCTGGAACCATTTTCAGCACTCTGGCACTCACAGGTGGGTTGGAGCTGCCTCCAGGGGCTTGTGTTTTGGGGACCCCCACTAGTTACCATTTTCAGCACTCTGGCACTCACAGGTGGGTTGGAGCTGCCTCCAGGGGGCTTGTGTTTTGGGGAGCCCCAGTAGTAGCTGGCAGGAGTCGTCTCAGCAGCCTCACCCCAAGGCTGGTCAGGCTGATTTTCAGCAGTCACTCTGAATGGAAGAAATACATTAATTGGGTAAATTTTAATTTCTTTGTATGTTCTCATGTGTTTATTTCTAATGTCATCTATAATCCATTAAGTTGCTGTTTTTCAAGTTCCTCAATATCCTTGTCATTTCATCTCATTTGCCGACTCCAAAGCTGGACAGAGCCGGGAGCCGGGGCCTGGCCCAGGAGTGACTGAGCGCAGCAGCTGTGCAGGCAGCTGAAACACGGAAGAGTTCGTGTGGCTTTAATTCACTTTCATGAATTTTAAATAACGAGTAAGTAACCTTTCAAATCTTTGTTTATTTTTTGGGACAAGTTTAAATTATAAAATATGAGTTGATTTAAAATGATTTAAAGAGAACCATTAAGTGACAGCTATGGATGTGGTAGAAATTGTTCCAGGAAGGACTGGGAACAAGGGCCTCTGCAGAGACGACAGGGAGCATCTGACTGGCCAAGGCAGGAACTCTGATCTGAGATGGATGCAGATGTGGGGGACAACAGGGGTGCCCCAGGGCCCTGGGGTGGAGGGCAGGGGTGCGGGTGGGTCAGGGAGAGAGCTCAGCCGCGACTGCAGAGCTGTGGTGCCTGTGGCTTCCGAGTAGCGTGCAGATACCTGGAAGGGGGGATTGAGGCCACTGGGGAGGGGCTGTTCACATGGAGAAAGGGGAGGGCTTCCGGTGGGTTGGGGGTTGTGTCCACATTGAGGAGGCTGCCGGAGGAGGAGACCACAGAGGGGCCGCAAAGCCCTGGGCACCACGTGTGGCATCCCGAGGAACAAGGGGAGCGCTGTCACCCAGGAGCCACATGACTGGTGGGTGGGTGTGGGTTGAGCCAGGAGGTGTGAGTGGGAGGGATGGAGGAGTGGGGCATCCAGCAGAGACTGTGCCTTCTGGAATCTTCCAGGGACTGGATGCAGTGAGGTGGGGGCAGTATCCAGAGAACAAGTTTTGTTCTGTTTTCATTGTTCCTTTACTTCTAAAGGGGTGTGGGCAGGTGGCGAGGAAGCAGGTAAGGAGAGGCTCACCTTGGGCCGGGCTGAGAGCAGGTCTCATGAGAGCAGAGCCTGGAGGCTTCCTGGCAGGGCACTGCTCTGCTCCTGGAAGGCAGGACAGGGGCAGTGGAGGGCGTGTGGCTTTCCTGGCTGCCTCGTGACCCCTCAGTGCACCTGCAGGTGTCTAGAAAGCCGTACTTTACGACCAGGCACTGCTCAGTGTCTCCCCACATTGCGACTAGCACAAAAACAGTGCCTCAACCTCTAAGCAGATGCCAGGACTGTCCAACTCATTCAGCCAGTGACCAGCAAGGTGCCCACTGGCTGCCCCGAGGCACCCGGGAGCTGTCTCCTTCTCATGCCTCCAGCCTTGGCACACCACTTGTCCTTCCTGCCCTCAGGGGAGCATGTGGCCAGGGACATCACTCAGCACAGAGAGGTGACAAAGGATCATTTCCAGACCACTCTGAATGCCCTTGTGGACCTGTCCACCCACCAAGAGGAAGGTGGTGTGAGGGCAGAGTCTTGTTCCCTATGGACAGTTAACTGTTGCTGGTTTGGGTTTGTTTGGTTTGGTTTTACTTCTCCAATGTCTCTAAAGGCCAGAAAGTTCTCCACAGGGTCCGCCTGAGCAGATGAGAACAGGCTGCCTGCCCTGACGGCCTGAGGAGCCTCTCACAGCCTCAGACGTCCCCTGCTGGGGAGGGCAGCCTCTGCCTAGCAGTGCACTCCAGGACATTACCCCGGGCCTGACCCCGAGGGGGGGTACACTGAGGCATGGAGCCGGGGCTGGATGCAGAAAAGAGAAACAGTGGCACTCAGAGCACCAATAACGCCAGTGCCCTGGGTTCCCTGCTGTGTGGACAGCCGGCAGGCACGTGGCAGGAGGGCAGAGTACCTGCTCCTGTGCCCCCTCAGACACCAGGAACACACAGGGGCCTGCCGTCAACAAAAGCCGGTCCCTGTTCAAACCACTCCAAACACTAGTGGCCCCAAGTCACAATCACCCAGTCACCCTGGGACCAGCAGGCTGCGAGTGCAGAGTCTGCAGGGCTTCCCCGGCCTCCCCAGAGGAGCTAACTCAAGAGATGAGGCCAGGAACCAGAACTTCAGAGCTATTCTGAAGTCCAAGTGGTGGCAAAATTCACCACAAGGTGCTTTGGGAGGTAAGGAGGCAGGAGGGGGTTAATCCTCCTGTCCCCCAGTCCCAGCTCCTCCCTCCTCTCCTCCCTCCATCTCTGCCTCTCACTTTGGTCCTGTCCTTCTTTTCCTTTCTGTTTCCTCTTCCTTCCATAGGCAACCGTCACCAGGTGGCAGGTCACCCCCTGGTTAAACACTCGGGATGCTGAGGAGGCTCCCAAGGTCCGGGGCAAGAGGAGAGAGAGCAACCCTCCTACACTGTTGCTTGTTCATGAATTCATCTGATGCCCAACACTTGTCACTAACTGCCGCAGTCAATGGGCCTAGAGTGTATGGGGGGTGAGGTGGGGTGTTGGGGCCCCAGTTGGCTCAGTCACGCTGCAGTGGGGAGCCATCCCCAGGAGGACAGCTGGAGAGGCAGAGACCCGTGTGTGAGTGACAGAGACACGACTATGACGTGGGACTTACAGGGCTATCTGTGTGTCCACCAACCCCTTCATATGGGTGTGGAGACAGACCTGGCCTTCCAGTCTCGGAGGTTTTGGACAACACAGCAGGAGTGAAATGTGAGTTTAACACCAAGGAGCAAGGACGCCACCTCCCGCAGCTTAGCTGTGGGGCCCAGTGCCCTTAACAAGGGATGTCTGGATTCCCTTTCCCAGGAGGGAAAAACCCACAGTGAAACACTGACCATGAACCTGTATGAGCAGGGAGGACGCACCTCACCCTGTAGGAGGGGGACCCCGAGAGACACGTGACTGTCAAAGGATCCTCAGCTCCCTCTCCCACCTTCCCAGCACCTCTGGGTGGATGGAGAGAACCCCCCGGAAACGCGTCTCTAATCTGTGTAATCAGCCCTCCCTGGCTGCCGATTGAAGCTTCACGGTTCACCGCCATCTCCCTAAATAGGCCAACCTTTGATTTTAGGTTCCCCTTGTTGAGAATCAGGTCAAGAGAGAAACTTGAGGGTGAACTCCAAGCAATTTGCATTATTAGTATGTAATTCTCATTGGCAATCATTCTCTGCCTGCAGCCATAAATCACGAAATCTTTTGTCTGGGCGCACTTAGCAAGCGCCTCTGTGGCTCCCAGAAGTGAGCTGAGTGCCAGGTGAGGAAGTGACAGCTGCGTCATGGCCTGGAGTGCAAGGGGGTCAAGGAGTCAGCTGGGCCTTGGCCTTCAGGGCAGCCTGGCTGCCTGTGGCACTTCAGAGCTGTGGCTCCACTCTGCCCTTCTGCATGAGGGCAGAGGGAATGACGTGCAGGTGGCGGCCGGCTGCCTGTGAGCCTCCCTACTCTGAGATGCCCAAATGGGTGCATGCCAGGCCCTGGGGACGCCACAGGGGTTGTGCCCTTAGGGCCGTCAGCATGACAGGCCCAGCAACAGCCACCCCAGGGCCAAAGGCAGGACCATGACACCAGATGTGAATCTCAGTGGGCAGGTGAGCCAGCTGTGGGTGGGAGGACCAGGTGAGATCTGCGGAAGACTTGACCTTTCTGCTTGGTTTTAAAAATGGCTGATGTTTCCACTGGCAGAAAAGTACGAGAAGAGTGTTCCGGGCTGAGACCCCCATCCGCAGGGTGTTTAGGGCATGAGAGTGTGTGTATATGTGACCTTGATGGCCAGCTGGCAAAGAAGTGGGACAAGTGGGCTGGCCACGTCCACAGGCCTCAGATGTGTGCAGAGTTTGAGTTATCTCATGGGAAAAGGATTGAGGGATTAAGAGTTCTGGAGAAGACAGGTGCTCAGAAGAAATGTGCAGGGGAGAGGAGGCCGTCAGAGGTGAGAAGCAGGGACATGCCAGCCCGGGAGGAGCCACCTGTAGGTGTGGCGACAAGGACACTTGGGCCTGTGAGGCGAGGATGCAGCTGTGAAGCTGGTGTATGTCACTGCAGGAGGCTGTGAGGGTCACAGTTGGGCTGGCTGGGAAGACACACACAAAGGAGCCGGCACCAGTGGGATATGCTCAGGGGACAGAGAGTCAGGAAGGGCGGTGCCCTCTCTAGGCACCTCGGCACCTGGGTGCCTCCTTTGAGTGGGTTTTCCAGAGGTTTTTACGCAGCAGAGAGGATTCTTTCCATTTTATTAAAAAACATTGTGCTTACTGTTTCCTAAATAAACAATACTGTGAACAAATTGGGAAATGCAAAAAGGGACCCCCCAGAAGTGTGAAGGAGAAACACTAATCAGAACCCTACATGTCTCCCACAGAAGGAGGCCCTGCAGACAGCAGGCACATTCTCTGCCCAGACCTTGATGACGGGTCTGTGCAGGGGTGGGGACGGTAGTGGGAAGGGCCATGTCGTGCTGCGGGCGGAAGGAGAAGACCCGGCTCACAAAGGGCTGTGGAGGTGAGGGGCGGGGTGGAAGGGCTGGGGGATAGAGCAGAGAGCTCTCTGCACTTGCAGGTGCACACCTGCCCTGGCAGGCAAGAGGTTCTCACCTGCAGGGGAAAGTGGGTCTACTGAGGGTGGGGAGGGGAGGGCAGAAACAGACAACACTCTTGCATTTAAGAACCGTAGAGAGAATGGACCAGAAGGGAGCAAGCCCTGCAGGGTACAGGCATGGTGGGGAGGCTGTGGCTCCTGGAGTTTGTGGGCCTGGGCTTGGTGCCAACCTCGGCCTGCTCTCTGGAGCAGGGGTGGTAGTGGGAAGGGCGTAGCTAATATACAGATTACAACAGAAATCAAATCCTCAGCTGTAGCTAAGCGGCTTACATTATTTAGAGTCAAATTATCCATATGTAATTTGGTTTATTGTATTTACTCCAAATATTTTTAAGCACCTCCTGATACCGTGCCTGACCCCGGGCAGAGGAAACAGAATCGCGTGTGAGGGGGAGGGGCAGCGTGCCCCACAGAACTGAAGTGCTGGAAGAACGGAGCTGCAAACAAATATGCAAATAAACACGTAAAACTCCACAACAGCAAATCCAATAATAGCACAAGACAAATGGGATAGGAAATTGGCTGTCATCTCCTGCCCAAATTCCACTCTCAAATGGAAGTGGACTGAATTTCTCAGCTCCATAAAAGTGGAGACATGGACAGGCCAGGTGGGAAAATGGCCAACCGCACAGGAGGGGGCACAGAGGGGACCGCACACCCCCGGATTCTCTGGACCTGATCTGCCTGGGTTGAGCTAATCCATGTCCACTTGCCAGAATATTCACAGGAACGTGGCCCATGCCCTGCACGTGCCAGCCGGAGAGCTGGACACGGTTTGGTTATGTCAACTTGACTGTGCCAAGGGCTGCCCACTTATGCGGTCAGAAACTATTCCGGGTGTTTCTGTGAGGGTGCTTTGGGTGAGGTCGGCATCTACTTTGGCAGGCTGAGTAAAGCAGACTGCCCTCCCCAAGGGGTGAGCACCTCCAGGCACAGCTAGGTGTCCTCAGGATGCCAGCCGTAGACTGTGAGCCCCCATCTACTCAGGTGAAGGCCAGCCCTCACCCAGCAGCAGGAATTCCTCCCGCCTGACTACCTTCCAACCAAACCTTGGCATTATCATTTTTCCTGAACTCACACCAGATGGAAACATTTGCTCCTCCCATGTCCTGAGCCTGCCAGTTTCTTTCGGAAACCACACTCTCCCTCCTAGCTCACTCGCCAACTTACCCTGAGGATCTTGAAAATTTCCTGACTTCATAATTGTGTGAGCCAATTTTTTATAATGCATCTTATTATAAAAAATCACACACATACACAGTCTATTGCTTTTATTTCTCTGGAGAGCCCTAACTAAAACACCAGAGTCACCCCCACTGATATTTCAGCCACAACCAACAGGCACCCCCTGAGTGGAGTCCAGCGGCATGTGAGTCCTGCAGTTGGCTTCCCAGACCATGGCTGGCTGCCCTTCCAGGCTCAGCACCTCCTGCTGTCCCCTGCCGTGTTACTGGGTTTGATGTGGTTGGGCTTGACCACACACAGCCCGTCAGGCAGTGATGGATACCACAGGGGACACACGGCCAATGGCCCTGCACAGTCTAACTGCTGAGAAGTGACATTGTCTTCCCTACATGCAACGCTTTATTTACGTAATTTATTTTCATCATGGTGAAGATCTAGTTTCATTTTTAAAATGTAATTTATAACATAATTCAATTATAATTCCACATGCTATTAAAAAAATCATCGTTTTGGAGCATGTCATTGGGTCGGTGTGAGTATACTCATGGAGTTGTTCTCCGTGGCCACTGTCTAATTTCACAATATTTTTATCCCCCTGTAAAGAAATCCTGCACGGAGAGGCGGCCATCCCCCCCTCTCCACTCCCGGGCAGCGTTCATCGCTCATCTACTTTCTGTGTCGATGGATCAGCCTCTTACAGACATTTTATGAAAGCAGAGTCACAGAACTTGTAATGTTTTTTAACAGGCTTTTTTCAACCAGCATAATTTATTTCAGGTTCCTTCACATCGGAGCATTACGGCATTACGTAATGCCGTAGAGCATTACGGCAAGTGTTGACACTTTATTCCTTTCCTATGGACAAAGAATATGGCATTAGCCATACTTTGAAGTTCTTCCCTGACTCTCTGGTGGCCACAGTGAGACTCAGCAATGAGGTCTGTAGCACTGTTTCTAGGATGAGATCATGAACTTGATTATCAGACTTCACACCATGGTAGCTCTGATGGACACTGTTCTGAAGGACGAACTAGATGCTGGCATCCGTGCACAGCTTCCCCAGGGAAGTACCTGGAAGGTGACCATAGTGACATTCAGCAGCGAGGTGTGCAGCCCTTTTTCCTAAGATGAGCTTGAGAATTTAATTGTCTGACCTTGTACTACATTTATTTACCTGAGACCCAGTGGATGGACATTTGATTGTTTCTCTCTTTTTTAGCTATGATAAATAATGCTGTTATGATGATTCACATACAAGTTTTTGCGTGTGAATCTGTATTTTCCTTTTTTTCCTTTTATTAAATCATATACACATAGATCATGAATACCTTTATGCATTTATGGGGTATGGTGGTATCACACCTATGGAGCATATTGCAAGGGCACAAGTCAAATCTATCAAGCATAGAACATAAACGAATCTGTATTTTCTTTCTATTTTGTTTTTTAGCAAGGCCCGTCCCTTCAGAATTGTGTGAACGTAGACATTTTCATTTCTCCAGGGTATTTACTCACTAGTGGAATTGCTAGGTCATACGGCAATTCCTGTTTAACATTTTGAGAAATAGCCAACCTTTTTCCTAAAGCGATTTCCCCTTAAAATCCCACTGGCAATATACAAGAATTTTGATTTCTTCACAACTTTGCCCACACTTGGCATTTGTTTGTCCTTTTTTAAAATTATTATTTTGGCCAACCCAGTGCACATGAGATGTGAGCTCATTGTGGTCAGGATTTGCATTTCTCTAATGAAGACTAACGATGCTGGCTTCTTACCTGTAGCTAGCCACCGTTCATTTGCATATCTTCCATGAAGAAACTTTTGTAGAGAAATCTTTAGCTCATTTTTAGATTGATTTGTTTATAATGTTATCATTCAGTTGTAAGAATTGTTTATAACATCTGAACATGAGTGCCTAACAGCTTTTTGGTTTGCAAACACTTTCTCCCTGTCTGTGTGTTGGCTTTTCACTTCCCAGATGGTGCCTTTTGAACTATGAAAGTTTTTAATGTGAATGAAGCTCAACTTGGTGGGATAACTAAGAAACAATTGCCCCATCAAGATCCCAAAGTTTTAGTCATATGTTTTAGCTCTAATAAGAGCCAATAGTCTTATGAGAGTCATGGTCCGGGAGCTATTTTGAATTAGTGTTTGTGTATGGTGTGAGGTAGGGAGTCCAACATCATTCTCCATGGTGCAGAGGGTACTTACTCTGGCATTGTTTATTGAAAAGACTGTGATTCTCCCTAGTGAATGGCCTTCACACTTGTCCAAAATCAAATCTGAGTGTCTATAGATTTCATTGACCTCTATGTTTGTCCTTCTGCTGGGCCTGCATTATGTTGGTTACCGTACTATTGTAATATGTTGAAAATTTGAGAAATGTAAGTCGTCCAACTTTTTCCTTCTTTTTCAGGACTGTTCTGTTTTATACTCTTGCATATTCATAGGAATTTTAGGATTATCTTGTAAATTTCTGCAAAAAGGAATTTGGGCTTTGGATAGGGGTTATTTTAAACCTCTGTACCAAGTCAGGAAGTGTTGCCATCTTGACAGTATTAAATCTTATGGTCCACAACCTTGGGGTGTTTTTCCATTTACATCAGTCTTCCTTAAGCTTTCTCAACAATGTCTGTGGTTCCCAGGATGCAAGTTTTGCGCTTTCTTTGTTAAACGTATTTTTCAGGGCTTTATTCATTCTGATGATATTGTAAACGAACTTGATTAGTAAAATCTCATTTTATTTCGAGTATATAGAAAGATAATTTATGTTTGTGTGTTTACCACCTACCCTGCAGCCCTGCTGAGCATAGTTTATTAGTTTTATGTGTGTATGTGTGACGGGGGGTCTGTAGGATTTTTTATATGCAAGATCATGTCATCTGGGAATAGAGGTAGTTTTGCTTCTTTCATTCTGATCCGGATAGTTTAATTGCTTTGTGTCACCTACTGGCTATGATTGGATCTTCCAGTAAACTGTCAGATAGGGGTGGTGAGAGCAGACTTCACTGTCTCACTCCCACTGTTGTTAGGAAAGGAGTATTTCTGCATGAAGTACGATGTTAGCTGTGGGGTTTTATGGACATCGTTTATCGGGATAAGGAAATTTCCTTCTACTCAGAGTGTCTTCAATGTTTTTATCATGAAAATGTACTGGCATTTGTTAAATGCTTTTTCTTTATCTACTGAGATGTCATTTTTTCTGTCCTTTTCCCCTACTGATACAGTTTATTATACTGATTGATTTTCAGATGTTTCATCTGCATTGAAATCTCACTTGGTCATGGTACACAATCTTTTTCATGTATTGCTGTATTAGGTTTGCTATAATTTCATTGGAGATTTTTGTACCTGTACTTCTCAGGATTTGGTCCACGGTTTTCTTTGCCAGTGGCGACTGAGTCTGGGTTATGACAATGGTTGGTGTGAAGTCTCTGACTTTTAAGCCTGGTGTTGGGCCCTGTGGGGACAGCTGCTGTTGCCCACTGTTTCCCTGGTGTTGACCATACTTTCTGTTTTTTTGTGTGTCTCACAACTCTTTGCTTAAAATGATGCACTCTAAATGATACAGCGATGCTGGAAGCCAGATTTCCCCTCCGCTGTTTGTCTAGTGACTCGGGCTTTTCTTTGCTGTTGGCATTCTCTGTTGTGTGCGACCAAGAGGCTCTGCCTGATTATTTCGCTGTCAGCTCAGCCTGGACACAGATTTCCAGACGTGCCTCCCTCCATCTGTCCCCTGCCTTTGCCCAGGTGCTCTGACCTTTGCCTCATGCTTGCACAGAGCCTCAAAATTAGTCAAGGCGAGACGCTGGGCTCTTGTCAGGTCCCTCCTGAACGTGCGCCCAGTCCTGCACACACGTGTAGGCATCTGGCTCTCCAGGAACATTACACCATTTTTCACCACCACCTTTGGACATCTCAGCTCCCCCTCCAATTTTCCTTTACCCTGGTCTCTTATCCCTTACCCTGGTACTCAGAGATACTCAACAATGGCTGGTGGCTATTTCTGAAAAGTGAACTGGGTATGGGTCTTTTCCATCCACAGTGAGCTCCAGATCAGGTGAGATTAGGGCAAGGCCTCTGGCTATTTCTGGTTAACTCCCTGGCAGGTTAAATCAGGCAAGTTCTCTGGGTTCCAGGCTCTCTGAGCAGCTCGAGCTCATTCCGGATACTCTGGAGGCTGCCGGGTGCTGTTCCACCCCTGACGTGGTTCTGAACCTGCTTATTTTACCTCCTGTGGCCACTTGACTGGGCCACCAGGCAGCTGGCAGTTGGTCAAGCATCATCCAGGGTGTTTCTGGGAAGACAGCCCTGGGTGAGACCCACATTGGCTCAGTGGCCTGAGGGAAGCAGACGCTGTCCTCACTGTGGGGGCTCAGAAAGATGAGGTAGAGGGCAGCCCTCCTGCCTGGCTACTGGCCTCACCTTTTCCTGTGTTTAGAAAAACAGCATTTTCTTGCATCTTGAGCTTATGGCTTTCAGACTAGAACATACACCATGGGCTCTCCTGGGTCTCCAGCTCAGCAATTGTACATCTCTGGACGTGTCAGCTGCCATAATTCTGTGATCCTCTTCCTTACTTGAATCCTGAGAGTGTAAGGCATTAGTGCATGTGGTTAAGTCATGTATGTATTATATATGAGGAGAGAGATTATAACTACATACATAAGTGCATACACACACACACACACACACATATATCCTCTAGTTTCTTTTCTCTTGAAAACACTGATCAGTGCACCCTGATTGTGTGGCTGGTGACCTTTTAAGGCTACCATGGAGCTGGGGAGAGGGGGATGAAAATAGGGCAGAGGGATCGTCCCAAAGCTCCCTGTAATTCCTGAGAGCCCGACAGTTTTACTGAAAAACGAAAAGGAAACAAAATAACCCCCCATCCCCACTTTTTGGGTTGTTGCAAGGCTCTGTTTCATTTACAGAGTTCTGGAAAGTCTAGGATTGTTTGAGGTGTGTTTACAGTCTCTCCTTGTTTTATGGTGGCCCTGTAGGCACACGGGGTGGGAAGTGTATCTCTGTGGCTCTGCCATGTCTCAGCATTTTCCCAGCTGTCCTATGGGAGAACGTGAAGAGGACATTATGCCTCCCATTATGCCTGCCATTATCAAGGCAGAAGCCAAATGCAGGTCACATGAGCAGAGAGAACTTGGGAGCAGCCTCGTTTGGGAAAGGTGTGGATTATCCAGGAATACAGTGGCTCGGCCTCTGGCAGAGGCAGGCATGTGGGACAGAGAGCCCCACTGAAGCTTGGCTTGTGTCTGGGACAGGGTGAGGGTGAGCCTTCAGGAGAGCCTCTGGTAAAGACACCCCTCCACTGAAGAGGGAGGGTCTATGGGCACTTGTGTGCTGACCCTGAGCCTGGGGTGCGGGAGCTGCTGCAGGAGAGCTGGGCCTGAGGTGCAGAGGTCATGCGGGCAGGGCAGGTGAACGGCCAGATCTGGGAGCTGTGCAGAGAGTTTGAGGCACTCTCTGAGACCTGACAGGGCAGAGGTTGGGGCTGCTCAAGGTTCAGGGCTAAAGGGATGAGCCTATAGCAGCCACATGGCATGGAGTGCCCAGACAGGGTGATGAGGGGGTGGTGGAGGCACTGGAAGCATGGTGGGCACAGGCCTTGCTGCTGGGTCTCAGGGATGTGCTTGGGAGGAGGAATGTCCAGTGTCCAGTGAGTCTCCCAAGTAGGTAGACACTGTAGGCACAACTCTTAAATTTTTCTCTGTTTTTCTTGGAATCAAAGGTTACCTCAACTTACCCATCCCTAATCTTGGCTGAGTGCCCACTCTGTGTTCTAGATGCCGGAAATAGAGTCATAAGGAAAACAAACCCTGCCGGAACCCTGGGGAGAGACAGACAAAGCAAGCACAGAAGGTGACAGGCTGCAGGGGCTTCCCCGAGGCACAGGAGGAGTGAGAGCCTGGGTACTGCTCTGTGGGGGCAGGAAGCAGGAGGGATAGCTGGCGAGGGTGTGTGCGCCCAGGCCAGGCTGGGGAGACCAGGTGGTGGGGGGAGGACTCGTCCTTTACCCTGAACAGGGATCCCCCAGTGTGGCCCCACAGGGTGCTGTGTGGACAAGGGCCCCATCCCGCACCTCTCCCTGTCTTCCAGAGGAGGACACAGGCCAGGCCCTACCCAGGGGGATGCACAACACAGCTGCCGTGTGGAGGGTGGACGTTAAGGTGAATGCAGGAGGACCCAGAACCTCTGGCATTGCAGTAGACCAGCTGTTGACACTCTGTTGCAGAACTGGACAGCTGACTGCAGGCACCCCTAATTGAGGCCCCTCCTGTTGATTTCTGTGAACTGGCTCGGGTAGCCCTGGGCGATTCCTCAGAGTTGGCAGCCCTATCCTTATTGTGGGGAGGGCTGAGCCACCTATTTCTCAACCCTGCCATAGAGAGACGTGGCCTCCTGCAGGTGGAGGGTCAGAGGTCAGCATCCTCAACCTGGCTTCTTCTCCTATGGGTGCATTTGCTCAGCTCTGACACCCTGGGGAGAGGAGCAGGACGGGGCCCTTCCACATGCAGCCTACGCCGACAGGAAGCCCCGATCTCTTATTTTTGGTTCCATGGCTTGACTGAGTCTGGACGAGGTGGGCATGAGACTGAGAGATTTGGCTTCTAGGACTTTTCACGGCACTCAGAAGGGGAGGCATCCTATGTGCAAGGTTGTTGTCTGTAAGACCTGCAATAGGAGCCCCCCAAGGACAAGTTGGGGACATGAGGCCCTGTGGGGAGAGTCCTCTCACGTGAACGGTCAGTTCTACTCTGGGCTCCAGAGGTAAGATTGGAGCTGCCGTCAGCCACTTCAACTTGTGCAGCTCCCTACCCCCTTCCTAGCACAGACATGGAGGGGGCTGGAGAAACACGTGTTTGTGCCCTTGGACCACACAGAGTGAGCACAGAAGGGGAAACGGAAACACCTTCCTGGGCCGGCTGGGGGAGAGCCCACCACCCAGACACTGACTGCCTGGAGCCCCAGCTCCTCCCCACACACCACAGTCCTCACGGAGGGGTCAGGACATGGCCACATAAGTTAGAGTCCAGCTGTCCCTTCCGGGCTCCAGCCCCAGTGACACCCCTGGTGACTGACTGTCCTTGTCTGAGCAGTGGAGGGATAAGGTGGTGCCACCTCCCTCCTGGACAGCTCAGGGCCATCTCCAGCCTGTCCCCACTTCTGGGCTGACCGACATAGGAAAGGCTGACTCTACTCAGCCTCAGTCAGAGCGGGTCTGTGTGGGGGCCCATCCGTTCACCTCCCTCTCTCAGGGACTGTCTGGCCAGGCCTGGAGGAGTCATTCAGGACAGAGGAGGACACAAGGCAGGCCCTACCTGGCCTCACGGCTCCCGGGCAGGCTGTAGAGAGGACAGAAGGAGCCCAAACCTCAGCCCGTGGGGCAGCTCAGGAGCCCAGCAATGCCCCAGGTCATGGGCCACTTCCAGGAAGCCCCAGGATGAGTGTGGACTATGGAGGACCCACACCCCACCCCTAGCTCAGTACTTTCCCTCCAGAATCCTCTTTCTTCTTTGTCCCTTCACCTACTCAAGAGAGAGGGACAGAGGATCCACCCCTCAGGCTGTCCAGACACACTAGGTCTGCCTGGTCAGAGCTTCTAGCCCAGCAGGAAAACCAGCTGGGACCAGATGGTCACAGGAGGGCATGGCACGTCACCCGCCGCCCACCATGCCCTTGAGGAGGAGAGGCTGACTGGGGCCCGGCATGGGGGCTCGGCCTGCCAGACACTCCTCAATGTCCTCCTGCCTCAGTGGCCCAGGACTCCTACAAAGAGCCAGCTGGTCTCCATTTTCCCCAAGGAAGCGGCGTGTGCAACCAGCATGACAGCGTGGTTTGGGAGGGTCTATCAATCCTGGGAGCCCTGGACCACAGAATTCTGGTTCCTTGTCACTCTCTAACTGTGCTGCCCCGGCACAGGGCTGACCCTCAGAGCTGCTCCTCACTGGTGGCAAGAGAAGGATACCGGGTTCAGCATCCTTCAAATTGTGTGTGTGCTTAAGTGTGTGTGTGTGTGTGTGCACGTGAATGTGTGTGTGCATCTGAGGGTGAAGGTGTATGCACATGAGGGTGTGCGTGTGTGTGTGCACACGACTGTGTGAGTGTGTGCCCATGAATGTGTGTGTGCATGTGAGAGTGAAGGTGTGTGCACGTGTGTGAGTGTGTGCACATAAGTACGTGCGTGCGCACATGTGAGGATGTGTGCACATGAGTGTGTGAGTGTGTATACATTGAGGGTGTATGCACGTGTGTGGGTGTGTGCATGCATATAAGTGCCCCCCCCTCTTAGAGTGGACGCCCACAGGGTGAGAAGGGCGTCTGGGGCTCTCTGCTCCTGCCCCAGCCCTGGTGACAGTGATGGGCATGGCCTGAAAGGCAAGAAGGGGGCAGGTGACAGAGGCTACGTGGACACAGGAGTAGGGAACCAGCACATGGCTCCAGCCTCCAGGTCCCAGGATTTGGGAGCCCTGGCCTTATAAAGCATCAGTGTCCCTTCCAGTCTGCCCCACACGGCCCCGTCCCTGCCCCTCTCCTGGCACCCGCGGCTGGTGTGAACCTCCCTCTCCTGGCACCCGTGGCTGGTGTGAACCTCCAGCCCACTCCCCGTTCCCACCTTTGCTGTCCCCTTAGCATGAAGCCCAGGCCTTGGCCCAGCAGGGCGGTGTCCATCTGCCTGCCACCTCTCTCCCTGCTGTCCCCACCCTGGCTGGTCCCTCCAGGGGGCTGTTTGTTTCCCTCCCTGCTCATCGGCCTCTTTTTCCCTCTAAGCCTGCTGTCAGCGAGGGCAAGGCCTTGTCCTTCCAGCCCCACCCCCGAGTCGCCAGTACTTAGCAGCTTGCTCTGCACAGTTCTGCGGAGATCAATACTCCTTGAAGAAGGGAATGAACACAGCCTGCGGATGCATCTGTTGTCCCCAGTGCTGTGCTGTACAGGGTGGCCAGTGCATGTTTCTGGGCTTCGGGGACCTTGCAGTGTTCACCCTGACTCCTGGAGGCACCTGCTGCCGTAAGGGTGGCAGCACCGAGCCGCTGCGTCTTCAGGGGGACGTTATTCACAGACACTGAAATGCAAGTTCCCTGTCATTGTCACATGTCAAGAAATAGTTTGCTTAGTTCTTTTCCACCCACTTAAAAATGCTAAAAAAAAAAAAAAAAAAAACATCAGCTTTAACTCACAGGTCGTACAAAAACAGGCAGCAGCCACACTGGCCACACCAGCCATGGTGTGCTGACCCTGCCCCAAGACAGGCACAGTGCACTGGCCCACAGGTCTGCTAGTGTTTACTGAGTGACAGCCACAAGCTCCAGCTGGATGAATAAGGTGCGTAGCATCCACCCACAGGCCTGTGCACTGCCCTGCAGGTGCACAGCCTCCACCCACAGGCCTGTGCATTTTTCTGCAGGTGGGCAGCCACAGCGGGGTGTCTGGAAGGCCCAGGAGCCAGGTGAAGCCAGTAGGAAGGAGGCCTGGACCTTTGGGCCATGTCGGGATGCTCCTTGGAAGGCCAGTGCTAGAGCTGAGGCTGGGTGTTCCAAGCTGACTTGGCGGGAAAGGAGCACCACTGGCAGAAGGGTGACGAGGACAAAGCAGAGCCTGGTGCCAAGGGTGGAGGCAGACCCCAAGTTTCCATAGGTGCACTGGGAGATGGCCATCCAACCCTAAGACTTCTGGCAGATGCCACCAGCCAGGCCACAAGGTGCTGTGGGGGGTACTGTGGGGAGGCCCCATTCTTTCACCCTGAGCCAGATGGAGGACCCTGGACAAGAGGCTGCAGCCGGCAGGTAGCAGCAGAGCTGCCAGCACCACGGTGCCTGAGTGTATTGATTCACAGATCGATGTCAAGTTGGAGAGAGGTCTCCAGTGGGGCGCCCCGTCTGCACCCCGTGCTGGTCCAATGCTGCTATCAGTGACTTGATAAAAGCCAATGGGCCTGCTTGTCAAATTTGCAGATCAAAGCACAGAGGGGAGGCTAATGGGGTGGAGGAAACAGTCCAGACACAAAAGCCTCTTGACAGGCTGCAACAGTGGACTGGGGGGAGCAGGGTGGAATTCAGCAGGGTTGAAAGTGAAGGTCCTGCTCACATGCTGGCTTAAAACAAAACTCGGCCGTGAGCCGAGAGAGGGAGATGGTTTGCCGCTCCTGAGTGTAGACGCACAGGCTCAGCTGCCCCAGCTCTGAGCTGCGGTTGTCAGCATGCTGCTTCCATGGGGGACCCCAGTCCTCCACAGAAGGGCCAGCCCAGGAAAGGGTGGGGTGCATCCACCACCTGCACAATCACAGCTATGTCCAGTGTCATATCCCCTCCACTGGGCACTGACCACGAGGAGCACGTCCAGGGCAGAGTGATCGTGACCAGCATGGCAGCCATGTTGGAAACAGGTGACACAAGTCATGCGGAGGACACCAGGCTGCTGGCAGGTACTGAGTTGCCTCCCCCACACCTCTCCTGGCAAAGGGGCAGCTCCATAGCCACTGGGCGGAGTGACAGTGAGGCAGACTTTTGGCTGAATTTGAGCACTGCTGACAAGAGCTGTTAACTGGTGATCAAGAGGCCTCCCAGGGAGGTGAGCCACGAGGCTGGGCCACCATCTGTCGGACTCCCGGGGGAACCCTCCCGGCAGTTGGAGCCTCCGTGAGCCCTGGCCTACACCTTCCTGTCGCAGATGGAAGGCTGACGCCTGAGGGGGCCGCAAGTGCCCGGAACACCCCGTGTTGTCAGCGGCCAGCAGGGCCCTGGCCTGGCCCCAGCCTTGCTGAGGTCTTTGGAACCGCAATTCTTCACTAGAAGCCAAAATATGCAAAATGTGTGTGTAGAGGGAGCAGGGGGTGTCGGGTCTGGGGAGGGGGCGAAGCACTCGCCTCTCCTTTCCTTTCTCCTCTCCAACCCGAAGAAGAAACAGCAGCTGTGAGCCCAGAATGTGAACACCACCCGGGACCAGGGCAGTGCGCACGTTGGACTGAGGACATGTGTCTCGCTACCACTTTATCCACATAAACGGAACATCTTAGAAAAAGCAGGCAGGGCCTCCTCTCCAGGGGCAGAGCCGGAAGCGTGGCATGGACTCAACCGTCCCTCCTTTCCTTTCTCTTTTCTCCCCTTCTCTGCTCCCCTCCTCTCCCCCTCCCTCTTCTTTCCTCTCCTCTGCCTTACCCTTCCCTCCCCTGCACTCCTCTCCCTCTTCTTTCCTCTCCTCTGCCCTCCTCTCCCCTCGTTTTTCCTCTTCTCTGCTCTCCCCTCGCCTGCGCTCCTCTCCCCCTCCCTCTTCTTTCCTCTTCTCTGCCTTACCCTCCCCTCACCTGCACTCCTCTCCCTCGGAGTTACTCACCTCTGCCCACCCCTCCCCACCCCTCCGCCGCGGGGCCTCGACGTACTTCCCCACGGCCCGCCCCGGGCCTCCCGGGCGGGGGCGCCGCGGGCAGGGGAGGGGGGGGGAGAGCAGAGGAGAGGTACGAAGAGGGAGGGCGAGAAGCGTGCAGGGGAGCGGAGTGCAGGGGAGGAGAGGGGAGGGCAGAGGAGAAGTAAGAAGGGGGGAGTGCAGGGGAGGAGAAGGGAGGGCAGAGGAGAGGAAAGAAGAGGGAGAGGAGTGCAGGGGAGGGAAGGGTAAGGCAGAGGAGAGGAAAGAA
>CAUYPK010140467.1:0-26178 GCA_963574355.1 Loris lydekkerianus | reverse complement strand
GCTATAGTTTAGCTTCATAGTAGGGCTGAGTACATTGGATACTTTTTCTTCCATTCCTGGGATACTTTGCTAAGGAGAATATGTTCCAGCTCCATCCATGTAAACATGAAAGAGGTAAAGTCTCCATCTTTCTTTAAGGATGCATAGTATTCCACGGTGTACATGTACCACAATTTGCTAGTCCATTCGTGGGTCGATGGACACTTGGGCTTCTTCCATGACTTAGCGATTATGAATTGGCCTGCAATAAACATTCTGGTACAGATGTCTTTGTTATATTGTGACTTTTGAGACTCCCATCTTTAAAAAATAAAATAAAGCAGGCTAAATTTTAACTTACCAATATTTCCAATATTAGTAAAATTACTTTATTTTAACTAACAGGTCTTTTGATTGTCTTTGTTCTTAAGTGTGTGCACATGTGTGTTTGGAGTTTCATGCAAAAGTCTAGGGCTTTATTTTTTCTGAAACTTTCAACGTTAGGTTTGCCAATTTTTGTTGATAGTAAACGGCTGTGTGTTGAGGCAGGTAACATTTCTTGCCTCTCATTAAATGTGTACCCTTCTGATTTTACAGGTAGCCCCTGAAGAAGATGAAAGGAAAAAGAGGAGACGGGAAAGAAATAAGATTGCAGCTGCCAAGTGCCGAAACAAGAAGAAGGAGAAGACGGAGTGCCTGCAGAAAGTGAGTGCCTCTAGTGTCCCTTGCCTCTGGCTGGAGGCAGAAATGCCAGTTGCAGAGTGAGGAGGTAGCCAAGTTTAGCACAGTGGATGTGGCTCTAGTTGTATGAGAAGCAGGTGTGTGAATTTGCTGCTCAGCTCACAGCAGCCTCTGCCGGCCCATCCGTGTCTAGCAGCTTCCAGGCTGTAGGACCCACCAGCACAGTTAAAGAAGCTTCACTTGCCCAGTTTTCTGAAAAAAAGGCAGCTGCCAGATCTCATTTGGCTCACTGTGAAAAGGCTTTAATTAATCTCTTCAAACAAGTCATTTCCTTGTTTGAAGAACAAGCAGTAGTTACACTTTCTTTATATTCCTGTCTAGTTCTTAACTCTGCAGCCCTTCTTCCCAGCTCACCAAGCAATCTGAGCTCCTGGCTGCATTCAGCCAGCCCCTCCTGTGAAACAAGACAGGGAACAGCATTTGTGGGCCGGCAGGGCCACTGTGCCTAGCAGCCTTTCCAATGGGTGTGTCCCTCCCACCAAGTGGTCAGGGCAGAGTCTTAACCCAGGTTTCACAAGTCTCCAAGAATTCTGTTGATTGCTTCAGGGGTCAGTGAAAATTAGGAAATTTGGGGTGTTGTACATTTTTTCTGGGGAGATGAATCTCTCAGTGAGATCAGTGACTCACAAAAGACAAAAGCACCATGAGTCTGGATTTCTCCCCACTTCCCAAGGCCCTTCTGGGTCCAGAAGACCCACACATGGGCTGTTGGGGGCATGCAAAGGAGATCTCTGAACTGTTGGCTCCTCTCAGCGTCAGAAGTAGTGGAGTCACAGTCGCAGCCTACCTCTGTGGCATCTCCAGCACTTTTCCAGGGTCTGCATTCTCCCAAACCTAGTGCTGCTCTTCTATGCCCCTCAGCAAGGCTCCCTGGGTTGTTGAGCCCCAAAGTATCCCAGGTGCCCCCCACTGTCCAGCCAGCACCCCAGGCTGTACCCTCCCCACTGACCATGGGCTCTGTTCCTAATGCCTCTGTCACTTGTGCCCCAGGAGTCAGAGAAGCTGGAGAGTGTGAATGCCGAACTGAAGGCCCAAATTGAGGAGCTCAAGAATGAGAAGCAGCATTTGATATACATGCTCAACCTCCATCGGCCCACGTGTATTGTCCGGGCTCAGAATGGGCGGACTCCAGAAGATGAGAGAAACCTCTTTATCCAACAGATAAAAGAAGGAACATTGCAGAGCTAAGCAGCCACAGTGTTGGGGAACTGGGGAGTCCTCACTGAATCCTCCTTTCACACCCAAAACCCTGAAGCCATTGGAGAGCTGACTTCCTGTGCATCTCTAGAATCCCGGCAGCAGAGAACCAGGGAGGTGGGAAGGCCTACGGTGACTCAGCTGGGCCTTTCTGTTCTGCCCCAGAGCAGGGCAAGTGCATCTTTGCCCCAACTCCAGAACATAGGCCTCAACACACTGGACATTCTTAGATGTTCCAGGTGGCCCCTGGTTAGGGTCCTGCCCACCTTTCATCTGGATTCGATAAAAACCAGGATGCCTACTGCTAGTTTTAATACAGAAGTGTCTGTATCTTAGGTGGGTGGGGTGGGGCCAACTCCTCCGCTGAGGCTGCCATTGTCACTCTTCGGGGACATGGAGTGAGAACAGCATTTAGTGAAGTTGTGCAATGGCCAGGGTTGTGCTTTCTAGCAAATATGCTGTTATGTCCAGGAATTACTGTGTGCAAGGCATTTGTTTCAAAACCATTTGTGCAATGGCCAGGGTTGTGCTTTCTAGCAAATGTGCTGTTATGTCCAGGAATTACAGTGCGCAAAGCATTTGTTTCAAAACCAGGCATTGTGGCCTTTCATGTTTGTTTTGCACACCATCGGTGTGACTTTTACATGCTTTTCCTCAGATCTGAGAGTTGAAGGGGTTGTCACCATGTGTTTCACACAATGTTCAGGTGGCCAGAGAGCTTGTCAGCCCCTGGAGAACTCTCCTGGTGTTGACACAGAATCTATGGGGGCATGACAGCAGACCCTCTGTTGCAAACTCAGTTCCAGTGTCACAGGAAGAAAGCAGAAAGAAAGTCCAACTTCCAAAGTTTTAGGACTTTCCACTCAGTGACTTCGGTCATGAGTTAGTTCTAGGCTGGGAGAGCCAAAGAATATTCCATTTTCCTTTCCTTGTGGTTGAAAACCACGGTCGATGGAGACATATTTGAGGCCGGGTGATGCCTAGGCTTTAACATTATTGGATGTCAATGGCATTGTTGTTGTCATGTAGCTGTTTTAAGAAATCTGGCCCATGGCATTTGCAGCTGTGAGAAGTTGCTCACACTGGCTCACTCTGGCTATTGTCTGTTAAAATTCTGATGTTTCTGTGAAATTCTCAGAGTGTTTAAAATCTTACTCAAAAATATTATTACAATTTTCTGTAAGAGAAAATATTATTTATCCTAGTATTCCTAACCTGTCAATATAATAAATATTGGAACCAAGACGTGGAAATGTGTCGTGCTGGTTTCTTTTGAATCTGTTGGTTGTTGAGATCTGGTCATTCCCCGCCCCCTCCCCTCTCCATTATGGGAGGTGTTTAGCTGGGTGTCATTGTTTGTCCTTTGGAGCACCACTAGGTGGGATAGTTGACTTTAATCGTGTTCCTCAGTCTGTGGCACCTGATACTCAATTTCTCATTACCAATCCCTGAGACACAGCACCAAATATATCTTTCAGATGAACAGTTAGAATTTTGACATAAAATCCGAATTGCAAAATACCTTAACTATCATTTTCTCTGAATGTATAAAAACACTTAAAACACACGCTTGTTCAACTTGAGCCTTTGACACCTAATGGTCTGCCATAGAACTCCTCTTAAAGAATTATTTGGTTAAGGGAGGAGGGGTGGGAAGGGTACGGTGCACACTGTGTAGGTGAGGGGCATGCTTATAACCTTGACTCAGTTTGTGAAAAAAAAAAAGTATATAAACAAAATACATGTACCTCCTAGTATTTGAAATACAAAAAAAATTTTTTTAAAATAAGTATTCAGTTGAATTGCATCTGTTATGTTCAAATGTGTATCTCATTGTTACATATCAGGAAAGACTGGGAAGGGGAGTGGGAAAATGAATAATTTTAGACGGGAGGGATGTGATAATTCAAAGAAAGTTATTCCATCTAATTTGGTGGAATTTCCAGGGCATATAATTCCTTAGGTCTGAAATAGAGCTGGGCTCCCTTGCTCTTTGTGTACATATATGATACTCACAGGCTAGAAAGATAAATTGGCTGCTCTGTTACTAGTACTATTCCTCAGAGAGATTCTGGCTCCCTTAAATGTTAGATTCATCCTCACGAAATAGTGTGCCTGCTCCTTTGAACTCATGCATGATTCCTTGAAACTATCACTTGTGACAGGAGTGTCCTAATTTGGCTGCTTTAATTGCACTTCCAGGGCCTTCCCTAATCTGTAATTCACCAGTCCTTTGAGTAAATAATCTCTGTTCCTTATCTGGATGAAGGGGCAAAAGTCCCTCGATTTACCTTCTAGGTAAGGATAGAGGTGCCACCTACCAGCCGTCATGAAACTCAAGACCTTTCCAGACTGAGCTCAACAGCAATGCACTAGAGTGGGGATGAGAGGCTATGGCAAGGAAAAATGATGTGAGTGATGCACTGTGTATGGTTAGCATAACTGTAAGTTCTTTTAATGAATGAATTAAAATAGCTTTGTTTTCCGTAGCCAAGTTTATGTTTTGATACTTTAATAAAGAAAAGGAGAAATATGTATTTACCATCATCTTGTTTTACCTTTGAAGGAGCGGGGAGGTTGGGGCGTGTTGAGAGAAAATAAACTTGGATGGGGTTGCTGCCAGAATAAACACCTGGTTTGACAATATCTTTACACTGAGGTGTCTCTCATTGGGGGACAGGGGAACATCATACTAGCTGAGCAAGGAAAGCCGCCCTCCCTGGCCTTCCTCCGGCCCCTCTATTCTTCCCCCTGAGAGCTGGCCAGACACCTATTGTGGAATAAAAAAGCTTTGAAGGGTTCTGGCAGAAGACAGAGGTTCTGAAATGGAATGTCTTCCCTTTCCATCAAGAGCTGAAGTCCTCTTTTCCATCTTTACCCTAATTTCTCCCCATGAGCTTTGAGTAAACCTTTGACACCTGAATCCTACCAAGCTTTCTCCTCTCTTCCCTGCTCCACACCTTCTGATTTGGCTCCAGTACCATTTCTCTGTGGAGTGAACCATATTTCTGGTCAAGATCTGCCTGAAAGGAGGTCAAGTTTGCCCAGAGAGCATCCTCCTGTGTTCTTATGGTGGCTGTAACTCCAGAAGATTTTCTAGGTTTCATCAAAAACTTCTTTCAGGAAGGAATTCACACTGAGGCTAAATAGACTGCTGAGGACTGATGCTAATAACATCTAACATTTACTGAGTAGGGCAATGAACTAAACACTTCATGTACACAATCCCGCTTAGTCTGCACAACTATATTCTGCATCTTATAGATGAGGACAGAGAGGGCACAGTGACTTGCTCAAAGTCTCACAGTTGAGCTTTCTAAGCTATAAGCCCGTGTTTCTTTAAACCACAACAGTTCCAAACAAGAGATCGCACATTTATGAGTGTGTGTTGTAAAATATACATAACATAAAAATTTACCATCATAACTGTTTCGAAGTGTACAAAATCCCGTGACATTAAGTACATTCACAATGCTGTGTAGCCACCACTATCTATTTCCAGAACTTTTTCATTACCTCCAAAGGAAATCCTGTACCCATTAAGCAGTCACTTCCCATTCCCCTGTCTTTCCAGCCCCCAGCAACTACTAATCTTCCTGTCTCCATGGATTTGCCTATTTTAGATACTTAATATAAGTGGATCATATACCTGGCCTTCAGTGTCTGGCTTCTTCTGCACAGTATAATGTTTTCAAGCATCAGCATATGTTAGCATGGCTGCATGATATTCCACTATATAGATACTCCACGTTTTCCTTATCCAGCCACCCAATGATGGTCTGTGTATTCTAAAAAAAATGGGCCTTCACCTTCAGGGAATGAATGTCTAAAGTGAAATTTCAAGCAAAACTATCAAAGGGGGGGAAAAGAGAGATGGAAGCAGGAGCTCTTCTCAGAAGTTTCAAGTAACAGTTTGGATATTACTTATTCTGTGGCTAGCTTTGCAGAAATGACAACAAGCAGGGGACATAATGACACGTGCTGTCACATAGTGTAAACGGCTTCCAAGCTACTTCTGCATGGTAGGGAGGTTAGTTCAGGAGGGCCTTTGACAGGCCCCTGGAGTGTAGAATCGCGCCCCCCTCCCATTCTCCTCTGCCTGGAATTTCACTGGACAGGAAGTAGGGAGCGGGGTGTTTGTAATGGAGGTAAGGGATGGAGGTGAATTCCTAGGAAATTTAATCCCTAGCTCAGCCCAGCCCCTGTCTGAAGTGGCTGTCCTGGGTTCTCCATAACATACATTCATAAATAAATGCACATACAGAGCTAATTATGCAGCTTCCTGTAATGCACCAAATTGGTCTTCTTAAGTCAGTGGTCCATGTAAATCAAATGGCCCAAATTTATCCTATTATCTAGCATCCCTAGAGATGTTGTCTGTTTGCTGCATCTTTTGAATTGCAAGGTACAGGGGGGAAGCCATACAAAATGTTCTCATTTGGAAAAAATGTTTATTTTGGCACTCACCTGAGTGCCTGGCAGGGGGGCCTGTCGTCTGGGGGATGACTCTGTCCTGGCAGGCAGTGGGAGATGAAAACAAAGGGGTGTGTGACAGTGACAGGTCACAAAGGACAGTGGGTGATAAATATGGCTGTGCAGGGACTTAGGCCAAGAGGATGGTCACTTCTCTCGCTGGGACTGCAGTTTGTAGACTGTCAGGGAGATATAAAATCAGAGGTGGAAGTGAGGGGGTTAGACCCGGAAACCCTCTCAGGAGCCTACCCTGCCTCTCTACATCAGCGGAGAGATTCAGTCTGCAGTCCGGCACGCCACTGCATCCCCACGGCAATCATCTGTGCCCCTATCCCCAACCTCAGCCTCTGGGAGGCTTTGAGGCAAAGGGGGGGGCTTGTGGGGTAGGGTGGGGTGGAGAGACCAGCTGCAGAGCCATCTTTGTGGCCCAGGAGCATCACTGCTCCCTCACCTGCCAACAGGGCCAGGAAGACCCAGGGAGCCATGAATACTGAATGCCTACTGCCATATTACACCGCCCAGAGTGGCTCTGCAGTGGGCATGTTCAACACCACCATGGGGAAACTGCAGCGACAGCTGTACAAAGGAGAGTATGATATATTCAAGTATGCACCGATATTTGAGAGCGACTTTATCCAGATCACCAAAAGGGGAGAAGTGATTGATGTGCACAACCGTGTCCGAATGGTGACCGTGGGCATCGCATGCACCAGCCCCAGCCTCCCACTCCCTGACGTCATGCTGCTGGCCCGACCAGCCACCAATTGTGATGAGTATGCTGGACGTGGCCAGGCTACCAAGGGAAGCCGCCGCAAGGCTACAAAGGCCTTAGAGCTCACCAGGCTCCTTCCCTTGAAGTTCGTAAGGATCTCTGTTCACGACCGTGAGAAACAACAGCTGCGCCTCAAGTTTGCCACTGGCCGTTCTTGCTACCTGCAGCTATGTCCACCTCTAGATGCACGGACGGACCTCTTCGCCTATTGGGAAAAACTAATTTACCTCCTGCGACCACCCATGGACAGTAACAGCAGCACCTATGCCATTCCCGCTGAGGGCATGTCCATGCCTGTGCTCGAAGAGGACAGGTCGAGCCTGGGAGGTGCAGATTTGCAAGGAAAGGGGGACCAGGACCAGGTCAGCGTCAGGAGCCTCCACATGGTTTCTGACGTGTGTGGGGCCACCTCTGCTGCTTATGCTGGAGGGGAGGGGGTCCAACATGACTCTCAGAAACCCACCAGTGTGTCCAATGCATCCATCTCCAAAACAAAATCTGCAGAGCTTGCCAAAAAGTCATCAACACAGGTAACCAGAGAGACAGCAGCTGCTGGGACAGCTGGAGCCGCTGTAAGTACTTCAAGTATCCCAGTGACCAAGTCTGTGAGCCCTGGAGATGTAAGGTCCACAGCAGGAGAGGTCACCCCAGATGCAGAAGGAAGCAGCAGTGTAGCCATTGCAGGCTCTCCCAGCAGGTCTTCAGAGAACATCAACATGGCCATGGTCGGGGCTGCCAGCAAGTCCTCAGAGAATGTTTCTGGTATATCGAGTAACCTCCCCGCAGAGGGCATCATGAGTGTGACGATTGCTGAAATAGAATCTACCAGCAAGATTGCTGTAGAAGTAGAAAACAGTCCAGCTGCAGGACCTTCCACCTCAACCTTGCTGAGAGAACGCAGTGAAAGTGGCACACATGGAAGGCAGCGGTCCCAGGCCAGTATAGAAGGCCGCAAGGAACGGAGGGAGAGAAGGGAGAGAAGGGAGAGAAGGGAGAAGGACAGAGCGCTCGGCGGCAGGAGTACCCATCACCGCAGGACAGGGGAGAGTCGCCGCAAGACGAGCAGTGACAAGATAGTCCGAAAATCCCCCAGCCATTCTTCATCCAGCCACCGAGCCAGCAGAGAGGACAGAAAGGACAAAGGCCATAGCAGCTCGCACAAAGGTGTCAGCCACACACCTATCACCAAGGATTCAAGGACCTCTCACAAATCTGGAAGGAGCTTATCAACCACTAGTTCAGGCTCCAGCAAGAGACTCAACAGGATCAGCTCTTTCTTGAGGAATGTCAGAGCCAACCTTACTACAAAAGCTGGAGGCTCACCACGTGGCAGAGACGTGGGCATTGTGGCGAAGACTGTGGAGAGGAACACCATGGAGGCCATTGTGGAGGCAGGGGAGAGTGGCCAGGACCTGGAGGTGGTCAGCTCTGTGACGTCCGAGATCATGGAGACAGTGACCTTCACAGCCCATAAATAGGACCTGGAGCCACAAACTGCAGAGGGGCCCAGGGCTCTGGGGAGTATCCCTGAGAGCTGATTCCAGCTTTCTTTACTGCAGTTTAAATAAAGAACCATACATCTGAGTGTGGCTTGCTGACTTCTGACTATCCACGCCCCACAGACCCATAGTGACCTCACATTGAATTTTGTGATGTTAACTGCACTGCACCCTGAGACCCCAGGACCACATCTATGCTCAGTGGAGACAAGATGAGCGCCTCAACCTCTTCCTGGCTGAGAGTCACAGACTGTGGGCTGGGAAGCTCTACCTCCACCATCTCCCTATCCTTCTCATAAAATTTTCTTCTCCTGGAGGTCCAGAGATAAAGTAAGAATAGGACTCTTATCCCCTAAGACTAGTAGGGAAGGGGAAGTGGGAGAAAGGGAGCCACAGTATTTGTTAGCAATCAGAACAGAAAGGACCCTGTCTAGACATAGCAATTCCACCCCTAGGTGTGTTCCTGGAGAAACACATATGCGTGCTCCAGGAAACAGCTATAAGAACATTTAGAGCAAAATAATTGAATAGCAAAATACTGGAAACAACCCAAACTCTGTCCATCAACAGAGAGCTGATAAGAGAGTGAGAGATGAATAGATGGGGATATTCAATGGTGAAAACTAGATGGCAGCTACACATATTAGCTATACATATTTTGCTCATAATGTTGTTTTTAAAAATCATAGAATAAGATACAATTCCACTTAGAACAGTTCAAAAACAAGATCAAATAATATATTACGTGCTTGGTAAAGCAGATAAAAACAGAAACGTGAATGGTAAACAAAATTCAGGACAATGGCTTTCTCTTGGATGGAAAGGCAAGAGATGGGGTCACGGAGATAGGCACAGGTTTTCAGTGATGTTGGAAATTGTATTAGTTCTTAAGCAAGAGAGTGGGTGTACAAGAGTGTTCATTATTATTTTGTAGTTGTGTGCATTTCAACATTTCTGAAATCAAAATGGTGCTATAAATGCTAATAGTTGTGATGTTGTCATTGCCCCAAACATACTTCAAACATTTCTTCTCCTTTATGCTTTCACCTTTATGTATGCACAAAAGTGATATACATCTAAAAGGCCTTTTTTGTTAAGATGCAAAATTTTTTTAGGGAGTGGGAGACAGAGTCTCACTCCCGTCACCCAGGCTGGAGTGCAGTGGCCTGGGCATAGCCCACTGTAAGTTCAAATTCCTGGGCTCCAGCCATCCTCCTGCCTCAGCCTCCTGAGTAGCTGGGACTACAGGTGCCTGACACTGTGACTGGCTAATTTTTAAAAAATTTTTTGTAGAGACAGGATCTCACTATGTTTGCCCAGGCTGGTTTCAAACTCCTGGCCTCAATCAATCCTCCCACCTCAGCCTCCCAAAGGTGCAAGCTGCTGAGCCCAAACAAGATTCGGATTTTAAGAACATTTATTATTACAAGAAATCTTGGCTTGTTATTATTAGGAATGATATCCCTATTTTACAGATGAGGACATAGAGTTTCAAGAAAGTAACTTGTAGCCAAGAAGGTAACTTGCTAGGATTATAAGTGTGGCCAGGCGCAGTGGCTCACACCTATAATCCTAGCAGTTTGGGAGGCCAAGGCAGGTAGATTGCTCAAGTTTAGGAGTTCAAGATCAGCCTGAGCAAGAGCAAGACCCCATCTCTACTAAAAATAGAAAAATTAGCCAGGCATTGTGGTGGGCACCTATAGTCTCAGTACTTGGGAGGTTGAGGCAAGATCACCTGAGCACAAGAGTTTGTGGTTGCTGTGAGCTATGATGCCCCAGCACTCTGGGTGACAGAGTGAGACTTTGTCTCAAATAGAACAGAAGGCAACTTGCTCCAGTCCCACAGTGGCAGCAGTGATGCACTAGCTCACTTCTTCATGAAAAGCCTTGTCTGAGGCCTGAGGAAGAGGAAAAGCAAACAAATCCAAGGAGACGAGCACCTGAAACATACAAGGCTCTTACCACCACATTCTGAATCTCTGCAGGGTTGAGTACCAAAATTACTGCATTGAGAGGAAAGAGAGGTGGGGTTGAGGAGACTCCAGGTTGGTATTCCAACTCCACTGTTGAGATAAGATGGCCCTATCTCAAGAGGGGCTTCAAACCACCCTGAAGCTGAAACCTGCTCCCAGACTTCTATTCTCACCCTTTGGCCGGGTGGCACTTCTTCTGTAAACAGACCTCCCTCCTGGAATTCCAGGCCCTTCTCCAAAGTAAAAACTGCTCCTGCTTGGGGCTATGTCTCTGTGCAACCCAGTCCTCCCCCAGGCAGGGCCACAAATCAAACTTTTTTTTTTTTTTTTTTGGTTGCATTTTGGCTAGGGCCAGATTTATTTGAACCTGCCACTCTCAGTATATGGGGCCGGTGCCCCATTCACTGAGCCATAGGCGCCTCCCTAAATCAAACTTTTTAAAATGAGGCTCAGGCCTGGCACCCAGTGGTTACAGCACCAACCACATACATCAAGGGTGGCAGGTTCGATCCCCACCTAAACAACGACAAGTGCAACAAAAAATAGCCAGGCGTTGTGGCAGGGGCCTGTAGTCCCAGCTACTTGGGAGGCTGAGGCAAGAGAATCGTTTGAGCCCAAGAGTTTGAGGCTGCTGTGAGCTGTGATGCCCGGGCACTCTACCAAGTGAGACATAGTAAGACTCGGTCTCAAAAAGAAAAAAAAAAGAGAGAGACTCAGAACAGTTTCTTTATACGGACCCTTCAGAAAATTACTTCTTGGGATTCCAAAAACTAATGTTTAAACTTCATGAGGGGGAGGTTATGAGCTAGATCTCACCATCCTTGTTGCTTGGACCTGCATAGCAAATTCCCAAAGCCACTTTTGAGGAAAGTCACAGTCTTTATCGCTTTAGCTGGGACAGACAGGTCTCTTCCGCAGAGGGAATTGTGGGCGCAAGGTCAGGGCACTGTTGAGAAAGGACCAGGCCCAAGACCTATGCCCAATTAGCTGGTCCTTCTGCAAAACAAGGCTGCTGACCCGAGGCCGAGGACCTATTACAGCCAGTCAAGTTATTCTTAAGAAAGAAGGGAACATGCCAACAAATTGGCCCTATGAGAAAAACAACCTCGGAATCATTAACTCAGAGTTCCAGAGAAGATTGGGGGGCCTGCAGGGAGACAAATTAATGGTTTACTCTTGGCCAGTTTTTCCCTTGCCCTGAGGTAGGGAAGTTACAAATAGATCACACCACATTCCTTTCATCTTCTGATTTCCACACAGGCCAGTGTAGGTAAACACTAGTCTGGAAAATGAAAATGCAATAAAAACATTTATGTAGCACTTAGCCATTTTTTTGTTTGTTTTGGAGACAGAGTCTCACTTTGTTGCCCTCCTGGTATCATCACAGCTCACAGTAACCTCAAACTCTTGGGCTCAAGCAATCCTCTTGCCTCAGCCTCCCAAGTAGCTGGGACTACAGGCACCCACCACAACACTCAGCTATTTTTAGAGACAGGGTCTCCCTCTGGCCCAGACTGGTCTCCAATCTGTGAGCTCAGGCGATCTACCTGCCTTGGCCTCCCAGAGTGCTGGGATTACAGGTGTGAGCCACCATGCTGGGCCCTCACTTAGCCATTTATAAAGTTCTTGAATGTGCATGCTCTCTTCTGATTCTCACATATCTCCTTCCAAGACCGGCTCAAGGTTGGGGAGGTGACGGTGCAGACAGGCGGCTGCTCCAGTGCAGTTCCTTCTGTGTGGTACCTACTATGCAGCCTCAGGGCCAGAGGAGTAGGCAACAGTAGTCACTAGGACTCTGAGTCACAGATGCAGTGAGAGGGGCATGTTCAGGAAACAAAACGTGTTCAGGGGATGGATCCTAGAGCATGTGCGGGTCAGGCAAGATGTCCCAGAGGATTGGCAGCTTTGAGAGACAAATACGAGGACAAGGATAAGCATATAGGAGGGGCCCATGGAGGGTGGGGAATAGAATAGAGAAAATGTCCTGAAAAAAAAGTAAAAATATTTTCTGTCTCTTCAAAACCCCTTTACTTGGCCTGGGCTAGGCTGCTCACACCTGTAATCCTAGCACTCTGGAAGGCCTAGGTAGGTAAATTGTTTGAGCTCAGGAGTTCAAGACCAGTTCAAGACAAGAGTTGAGACCTTGTCTCTAAAAATAGGCAGGTATTGTGACAAACACCAGTAGTCTCAGCTACTCAGGAGGCTGAGGCAGGAGGATTGCTTAAGCCTAAGAGTTTGAGGTGAGTTATCATGCCACAGCAGTCTACCAGGGCAAGAGAGTGAGACTCTCTCTCTCTCAAAAAACCTTTTTTTTTTTTTTTTGAGACAGAGTCTCAAGCTATCACCCTGGTTAGAGTGCCCTGGCTTCATAACTCACACCAACCTTCAACTCTTAGTCTCAAATAAGCCTCTTGCCTCAGTTTTTCTATTTTTAGTAGAGATGGGGGGGGGGTCTCAATTTTGCTCAGGCTGGTATCGAACCTGTGAGCTCAAGCAATCCACCCACCTCAGCCTCCCAGAGTGCTAGGGTTATAGGCGTGAGCCACAGCGTCTGGCCTTCTTTGCTCTTTGTAGTTGTTGTTGTTACCCTGGGTAGAGTGCCATGGTCATAACTCACAGCAACCTCCAACTCTCGGGCTTGAGCAATTCTCTTGCATCAGCCTTCCGAGTAGCTGGGAGCACAGTTGTGTGTCACATTTCACAGCTAGTTTTTCTATTTCTAGTAGAGACGGGGTTCTTGCTTTCCCTTTACTCTTTTTGAGAAATAAAACTTACATTCCTCAGTCTAGTGGTTGGGAGGGGCAGGGAGTGCCCTTTGTTGTTTGTGCAGATCTGGGTGAAGGTCAGGAGGTTGTTTTAGCCAAAGATGGGATTAATCCCAACCTTTAAAGGCTCTATACTTCTATTCAGAGGCAGGACATTGGTACTTTGAGACAGGAGTCTGCTCAACCTCCTCATTTCTGGCAGATTGATACATTTCTCTTTCCTTCTCCTCAAACCACTTGTCCTCGTTTTTCTGATGTAGCCTTGGGGATAAGAGCTGAACTTTTGGTAACAGGATAGAGGATTGGACCACAGAAAAGAATCTGTGCAAAGTACAAAAGCAAGAAACATCACGGTGTGTTAGGCAATTACAACTATTCCAGTCTTTCTGGTTGGAGGGAAAGAGGAGAGGAGGGACATGAAGCTGAAGGATCAGTCAGCAGCATCAGATCTTGGGGGAACTGGGATGCTGGGTGAATGTCAGGCTTTTGGGAGCCGCTGACGGTGGTGCCTGATGACGGTGCGTCGCCCTGTCTGCAAGATGGACAGGTGATGGGCAGGGGGTACTTGGAGGCAGAGAGTTCCCTCAGGAGGCCAATCCTGGCCGGAGATGGGGAGTCAGGTAGATGGCTGGGGGGACAAGGAGACAGAGTCCGGAGACATTGAAGAGATAAAACAGGACAACTGTCCTTCCCCTGTCCCGAAAGACAAGGAGCTAAAGTGGAGGCATCATTCCCTGAGGTGGCTGCTGGACTGTAAAGAAAATGGCAAGAAGAACCCCCCTATCCCCCCACAAGCAAAGAGGAAGGTATTAAGATGTGAAACAACAGCTTCTACGGATGAGGAATAAAACGGAAGGATAAGGCAACCAGCAAAGGCTGAGGGGCTTCAAGCATCAGAGATCTCTGAGAGGAGAGATCACTCGAGCCCTTCCTTTCTCATCTGCCAGGAACCAGCAGGTGACAGTCCCACTGGGCCCTTCCTTGCTAGGTGTGAGAGCCACCAGCAGAGCCCCTTATGGCTATGTGCTGTTACTGCAGGTCAGCACTTGGATGGCAAAGCCAGGACCCACGCTGAGTCTGTCTACCTCTCCCTTTGTCACACAACAATCAACCTTATGCTAATTCCTAGCTGCCAGAGGTGCAAGCTGTTTCAGAAGTTGTGTCTCATCCAGGCTGCCTGGCTGTAGTCCCTCGGCAGTGGGATGGCCAAGCACAGGATGGTCACAAGACAGGTCCCCTGAGAGACCAGGGATTCTGACTTGAGGGGACAAGCAGTGACTGCCAAGTGTAGGTATGTGGGTGGAGTCAGTGACAGAGTACCCGTGCAGCCTGAATGGAGCTGGAACATATTCTTCTTAGCAAAGTATCTCAAGAATGGAAGAAAAAGTATCCAATGTACTCAGTCTTACTATGAAACCAATTTATAGCTTTCTTGTGAAAGCTATAACCCAATTATAGCAGAAGAAGAAGGGGAGAGGGGAGAAGGAAGGGAGGGGAGGGGGAGGATGGGTGGAGGGAGGGTAATTGGTGGGACCACACCTACGGTGCATCTTACAAGGGTACATGTAAAATTTACTAGGTATAGAATATAAATGTCTTAACACAATAACTAAGAAAATGCCGTGAAGACTATGTTAACCAGTTTGATGAAAACATTTCAAATTGTATATAAAACAGCACATTGTACCCCCATGATTGCATTAATGTACACAGCTATGACTTAATAATAAAAAAAAAGAAAGAAAAATAATTGCTGAGCACTGCGATGAACCAGATGGGAAATCAGGGACCATCAACATACACACATCAGTAAGGCAAGCTCAAGTGTGGTGGTGGCTCATTGGGCGTGTGCAGAAGGAGGCTTCATGGAGGAGGGAAGGTCTTAGTGGAGAGATGACAGGTTGAGCACTCCTGGCAGAGGCAATGGCAGGACAGAGGGAGAAGGGCTTGGGCAATGTGGGATGTTCACAATGGGAGGCATGCGCAACATGGGTGGCATGCCCAGGGTACAAAGTGTTGTGTGCCAGGGGACAGAGTGAGTTAAGCACTGGGAATGGAGATGAGAGGTGGAAATTAAACTGAAAGAAGAGATGAGACCTGGAAAGAAGGTGGGACTCACAAAAGTGGAAGTGCCTTCCCCTGTGGTGACTGTTGGTCTGTAAAAGGGGTGAGAAGAAGAAAGGCTTATGATAAAGCAAAGAGGAAAGTGGGACATTTGGGGTCGGAACAGAGGAGAGACCTAAAATGCCACATAACTCCCCAGAGCTCCATGGTCTCTATTACTACAAATGGGACCTGTAATGAAGGGTATACACAGCTGCACTCTGTAGCAGCAGAAGGGCCAAGGGAGCCCAGCCTCTTCCCCTGTGCCAGTGTGGAGAACCTAAAACATGTTATGGAAGCTCCCGTCTTCCTGTACACTCTCCAAGTGGGAACATCCCCACAGATGTGCTGCAATATCTGATCCTGGAGATGGCTGGAGGACAAGGCCAGTTCTCACTGGTTGCCAGGAGCTCCACCTAGCACCCCAGTGTGCCATTCCAATGTTGTCACTTTCTATGTGTGCCATAGTTTGCAAAGGTTGGGAAGCATCTTCCTAGACAGGAGCCCATGTGCACACAGCCCCTCCCCCCTTCTCCCCCCGGGCAGCAGCAAGGAGCAGCTGAGCAAGACTTTCCTGGAGAGCCAGGATGCTCCTCACAGCCTCAGTCAAAGCTCACCCTATCACCTGTTTTCTTTTCCCACTGACATTGTCATAGCCCCAGAACTCTATCATAAAGCAATTTACATTGGTTCAAGGAGAACTGAGGAAAATGTGAACAAATACAGTTAGGTTTTCTATAAACCTAAAGTTGTTTTTTTTTTTAAGATCTGTTCTTTGCTTTGAAGCTATGTCCTTCCTATTTTTTAACATTTTTTTGTTTGACATTTTGTTTTGGAGTATAATGTATATGGAGAAAAGTGCACATGTCATAAGTATACCACTCAATGAGATTTCTTAGAGGGATCATACAACTAGCATTGGGGTAAAGAATCAAAACATCATCATGTTCTCTTTCAGCCACTATCCCTAAGGATAACCACTGTCCTAACTTCTAACACCATAAATTAATTTTGCTTCCTTTCCAATTTTATATAAATAAAATCACATAGTGTGAATTTTTTTGACTCTGGTTTCTCTCCCTCAACATCATGTTTATGAGATTTTCTAGTGTTTTCTCTGGCAATTTCATTCAGTCTAATTGCTATACCACTTTGAGAATGTGTAAATATACTGCAGTTTATTTATTTGTTCTTCTGTTGATGAACATTTGAATACTACTACAGAAATATTTTATACAAATCTTTTGAAAAAATGTTTGTAAATTTGTGTAGGTCATATACTTTGGAATGTAATTTAATATATGCATATTTTGAGCTTTAGTAAATAGTATTAAGCTATTTTTCCAAGTATGGCATTTTACACTCCCACCAGGAACATATGAGAGTTGTGGTTATTCCAATGTTTGCCAACATTTGATATTGTTATCACTTTCATTTTAGCTGTTCTAGTGGGATGTAATGCTTTTTCTTCCTTTTTCATGAATAAAATATACTTTTAAAAAATATAACATGGTGGGACAGCACCTGTGGCTCAAAGGAGTAGGGCGCTGGCCCCATATGCCAGAGATGGTGGGTTCAAACCCAGCCCCAGCCAAAAATTGCAAGAAAAAAAAAAAAAAAAAAATATATATATATATATATAAAATGGTGGTATTTTATATGGTGGATGATAGTTTTGTTGTAATGTCTTTACTGGACAAAATTAAAAGTTGGTTTCCAAATTTATGTTTCAATTTCACACATTTCTGGAATCTTGAAGTCTTGTTTAAACATTTAAAAGTGATTTTAATTACTATTTGAGACAAAGATGCTTAAATATCACCTATCATTTTGTTCTCATACATTTTATTTTATGGCACACTATTCCAGGCACAATCATTTTCTTATATCTCATAAATTCTTCTACAACAGGAATTTGGGCAGGGCTCAGCTGGGTGATTCTTCTGCTCCTGGTGGTATAAAGTAAAGTTGATCAGCAATACTCAACTGGAGCATGGGCTGATCTGGAGGGCCCAAGATAGCTTCCTTACATGTCTGGTGCCTTAAAAGAAATGGCTATTTACAAGGGTACATGTGAAACTTGCTAAATGTGGCATATAAATTTTTTTAACACAATAACTGAGAAAAAGCCAGAAAGGCTATGTTAATCAGTATGATGAAAATATTTAAAATTGTATATAAAACCAGCACATGGTACCCCATGATTGCATTAATGTGCACAGCTATGATTTAATTAAAAAAAAAAAAAAAAAAAAGACAAAGAAGAAGAAGAAATGGCTAGATGGCAGGGCTCAGGTGGGATTGTCAACAGGAATGCCTATCTGTGGCTTCTCCAGCCCAGGTAATCAGATCAGCTTCGCTCAAAATGAATGTCCCAAGATAACTGAGTAGAAGCTGCTTCTAACTGAGCCTTGGAAGTCACTTGGAGTAAGTTTCATTACATTTTGTTTGTTATAAGACCAGGTCAGATTTAAAGAAAGAGGAAGTAAACTGCACTCTTTTTGATAGGTAAATGGGCCAGGTCACATTGTAAAATTGCCTGTCAACCTCATGCCTATAATCCTAGCACTCTGGGAGTTTGAGGCAAGTGGATTGCTTGAGCTCAAGAGTTGAGACCAGCCTGAGCAAAAGCAAGACCCTATCTCTACTGAAAATAGAAAAATTAGCCAGGTATTGTGGCAGGTACCTGTAGTACCACTTCTCAGGAAGCTGAGGCAGGAGAATGGCTTGAGCCCAATAGTGAGAGGTTGCTGTGAGTGACAATGACACCACAACACTCTACACAGGGTGACAGAATGAAACACTGTCTCAAAAAAAAAAAAAAGTGTGTCAGATGGTAATATTATTGTGACTCTTTTTGGAAAATGTAATTTGCAACACTGCCTCTACTGACCCCATCCCTAGCAAAGTAAACCTGGCCAGGATGTGCTGAGCAATTATGGCTATTTCCGTCTTTTGTGCTTTCCCTCTCCCTCTTACTTTCTTACACCCCTCTCTTTCCCCCACCTTTTTAGTTAACTAAACTCACAAGGACATTTTCTTTGTCCCTTTTCCCCATCCCTCCCCATATATCTACGAATTCTTTGATCTCTGGGTGACAGATTTTGGGATACCATAGCATGTCAGGCCTGGAAAGTTCTTTTTTGACTAATCCCAGATGTAGTTTACATATGAGGAAGTTGAGGCCTAGAGAAGGGACTTTCCCATAGTCTTACTTCAAGTAAGTGACAGAGTTATGGCCAGCACAGCATAAAATATGGCCTATAGACGGCCTCAAAGAATGTCAACAGCTTCCTTTCCATTTTCAACTGCCTGGAACTAAAGCTACTTGTTTCTGTTTCGCATTTATTGCCTCACCATTTTTGGTGTCCTTAGTCTTTTTAATCAAGGAGCAAAACCAATGATGACAGGCCTCTGTGCCCAGGGAGGTTAAGACCAGCCCTGGCCATGGTCCCAGCCTTCAGAGACAGACAAGGGTTGGGGAAAGGGTGTTGTGAATGGAGCAAGTGGGGATCAGTACAACCAGCCCCTGCAACCACCTCATGTACCCCAGATGCAGATGCTATTCCTTTCTAATCCTGAAGTCCAAGGATTCTCTGAACTCTAATATTAACTGGCAATCTACAGACTAGTTTTGAAATTTTCTGGGCATCCAAGGATAATGAATTTAGCCCATTACAACTCAAGTTTGGGTGAAGATAAATCTGGGGAGATATAGGCCAAGAAAACACAAATCTGTGTTCAGGCTCAAGAGACAGCAACTGTTGTGTAAAAGTCTGTTTCCTCTGACAACTCCAAGCAGGCAGAAGCTATGGCCCAAGGTGGCAGAGGCAGGTTCAGGGGGATCCCAAGTGGCATCACCAACCGTCCCACAGCATCAGCAGTGCAGGAGCTTGAGGGCAAGAGCCAGGCTGGAGTTAAAACAGTGGTTTGGCACATTGCTCTGGGATCTGATGGTTAGTAACTTAGAGAATGAAATGCTAAGAAGCCTCTCAGAACTTTCTTTAATCCACTAGCTCATTGCTTTCAGCCACAAGACAGCAGCTCTGCAAATTGGTGATAAACTGAGAGTGCCACCTGGGTGTGTAGGTCAGAGATAGCACCTTGAGGCCACAGTGAGAGTCCCAAGGCTTCTGCGTGCCTGGGGCAGGGGTAACAGAGGAAATGGCCTGAAAAAAACTGCAAAAATGTTTTTGTCTTTTTAAAAATTCTTTTGGGGGCTCTGCGCTCATAGCTCAGCAGTTAGGGCGCCGGCCACATACACCGAGGCTGGCGAGTTCAAACACAGACCGGGCCCACCACTACTACAAAAAAAATAGCCAGGCATTGTGGCAGGTGCCTGTAGTCCCAGGCACTTGAGAGGCTGAAGCAAGAGAATTGCTTAAGCCCAAGAGTTTGAGGTTGCTGTGAGCTGTGACACCATGGCACTCTACTGAGAGCAACATAATAAGACTCTGTCTCAAAAAAAATACATAAAATACATATATATATATATGAAACTGAGATCTGCATCCCTCCCTCTGGCAGTGGTCCCTGATGTCTTTGCTTCTTTGCACCATAGAAGATGGGCTTGGAGGCAGGCTGATGGAAGTGTGGAGGCCTTTCAAGAGGGCAGATGGTCAAGGGTTAGTCCTCAGCAGAGATGGGACTGCAATGGGAAGATAAGAATCATTAACAGTAGTTGAATGACAACAGGTCATTCCTTTTAAAAGCTCTGTGTTTCTGCTCTTGTTCAGGAAAAATTGGTATTTTGAGACAGACAGTCTGCCATTTTTCCTCCTTTGCTACCAAAGTAATACATTTCCCCTTCCTTCTTCTCTAAAACTGCTTGTTCTTGTTTCTTCTGATGTAGCCTTGAGAACAAGTACTGAACTGGGCTTAATGGGGGATAAATGGTCTCAGTGGAGGGCTCTGCAGATTAGAAGGGACTGAAATAATTATTTTATTTTTTAGTTATTTATTTTTCAGTTTTTGGTCTGGGCTGGGTTTGAACCCGCCACCTCCGGCATATGGGGCCGGCGCCCTATTCCTTTGAGCCACAGGCGCTGCCCTGAAATAATTATTTTACTGTATATATTTGAGTATAAGCCGAGCTTTTTCTGGCAAAAAATTTGTGCTGAAAAACCTGAACTCGGCACAAATTTTGTGCCTGAAAAAACTCGGCTTATACTTGAGTATATACGGTAATTGGTATAACCTTTACTCTCCTTTAGGGGCGTGGCTGTGTCTTACTGTTTCTGGGTATCCTGGTAAAGCACAGTTTGACACATAGAAGGGGCTCTATAAATATTTGCTATAAAGACCTTCTTTCTAGTCATTCATCCAAACACAACCGTGGCCAAGGCATTCCATCCTTCCACACATATCCTCCTCCTGGCCTCTTTCCAGAGCTCTCCATTAGCTCTAACTGATAGGAGGCTTAGGATAGGTAGAGACACAGCTAAAGATTTTTAGTCTCTCCTGCCCACGGTCTCTCTTGTTCAAGACCAACAGACCCTACCTAGGGAGTGGTAGAAATAAGACACGGAGGGTCTCCTGGCTTTCTTCTTGTGGGGGTCTCTCCCCCAGCCTGTGTGTTCCTTCCCATCAAACACAGAAAGGGAGAATTTCTTTTCCTTATACGCACGCCCAGGAGAGTGGGGGAAAAGGAAAGGAAAACTTTAAAAGGGAAGAAAAATCATTAAACCAAAAGAAATATCATTAGCTAACAGGGTGATTTCCCAACCTTTCCCAGAGGACCGTGCTTGGCCCTTGTCCACACAGCCTGCTACTATGACTGCAGCAACTTGGGTTGAAACTCTAAGAGCAGCTTCCACACTGGGCACAGAGCCAGGAGACTGGGAGCCCATCCTTGTTCCCGCCAAGCTCTGCATCTTTCTATTGCATCTCGATTGGGGCTGTGGCATGTAATAATACCAGTATCTATTGAGTGCTTCCTCTCTGCCAGCTGCTGTTCTAAGAACTCTACCGGGATTGTCATGTTTAGTTCTTTCTCCACAACTCTGTGAAGTAGGCATTATTGTCACAATTTTACAGATGGGGAAACTGAGTAGAAGAGCTAACCCAAGGCCTCAAGTAGAAGAGCTAACCCAAGGCCTCAAGTGTTAGAGCCAGAATTAAACCCCAGAATTAAATCAACAGACAGCTGACATAGGAGCACACATTCTGGACTCAACCCTGGGTTGAGTGGAGGGCATGGCTTTAGAAGGTTTCTGACATCCATTCTCGCAAGCCAGTGAGTACCATGGTGTAGACCCCTGAATACTAGACCAGGCACCACCCTCTCCCCTGGCTGGGAGCACCCTATTTCTGCCATAGGCATTGCTTTTTACTCAGGCACAGGAGTATCTTGGCCATGGGGAGAATGAGCTACATGTGTGGGCTGGGCAGCTTGTTCTTTCTAGAAAAACAGCCCAGTTTCCCATCTTGCTGTCAGCTGTTTCACTTAGAGTTACTTTAAAATCTGTGACCTGCTCTCAGGATCTTGGTGACTCCTCAGAGAATCTCAGGATAGCCCGAAGGATGACTTTCCAGGCACAAACAAGAAACTTCAATTTAGCACCTGCCTGGCAAGAGAGCATAGGGATTGCTCCTGGGGAAGCCACCTGGCCACACACTCCCTCCCCAGCTTCCTAGATGACTATGTTCACTCTCCATCTCAGCCACGCAATGTTTGTCCACCAACTTGCCTCTACTTACCCAGCCACTCTTGCCTTTGTACCTCTCCTCTCTCTCTCTCTCTCCTTTTCCCACTCCAGGCCTCCCTCCTGATGGACTATCTCAACCTCAAGTCAGACAGTGTCCCTTCCTTCTTCACCTGCTCCCACCCTTGTCCCCAGCAGTCTCCATTTCTCCCACACTGTCTTTCCTCCTTTACTCAGACCTGAGGTTCTTTCCTCACCCCAACTCTTATCCCACCAAACAAACCTTCCATGCCCACCATGTGACTCTAATCCCCTCTCCTAGACACCAACACATGGAGCTTCAGAGTCCAGACACCAGAGCACCCCCTGGCAGGCTTCTCAGTGGGTCTGGAGAGAGGATCGCCAGGCCAAGGTGACAAAGGGATCCTGTGCCTCTATAACTCAGGGCTGTGACTACCTTCCTCTGCCACTTCCCAGGGGCACAAAAGCTGGAGCCTATTTGCATTCATTCCTTGCCTTGCTTTCACTCAGAGTCCAGAACTTGGTGGCATGATAATGTATGCAAACTGAATGCAAATGAATACAGAAAAAAAGCGATGAAACCCATAGTCCCAGGGTTTCCTGGATTTACTGGAAATCAGAGCCACCCTTGATGAGAGGCCTTAGGGAAAATTTGGAATCTACTTCCCAAGAGAATTATAAAAATAAAGCGGCTTTCAGTTGGGAGTTAGAGACCCATGTGGCTGGAAGTCATTCAGAGGAAGAAGCGTAGTCTGTTTCCATGTACATCTCTAAGCCCCCCAACAGAAGTCAGAGGAAGAAAAGGCATCTGGCCTCCAAGCTTTCCCCTCCTTTCTCCTCTCTTGACTCTGAGCTCTGATTCAGCAATGTGCCCTGTCAAAACCACAGACAGTACGTACCCTGGAGGGCAGAGCATCTGGGCATTACTGCCTCTTTGGAAATGGAGGCAATTTTATTTATATCTCACTTCCTGTGACGACACTTCACTATTCTCCTCTTCCCTTGAATCTTCCACACTGACCCTCCTGTACTTGGGAATGGCTAATCAAGTAACAGAATGTTCTGGAATCAGGTGGAGTGAGAGAAGGGTTAAGCAGTCTAACTGTTTCTGTATAGAACAGGGCCTTAGAAGATAGCTCGGGGGCTTGGTGCCTGTAGCTCAGTGGTTAGGGCGCTGGCCACATACACCTGGGGCTGGCAGGTTCAAACCTGGCCCCAGCCTGCTAAACAACAATGACAACTACAAAAAATAGCCGGGTGTTGTGGCAGGTGCCTGTAGTCCCAGCTACTTGGGAGGCTGAAGCAAGAGAATCGCTTGAGCCTAAGATTTTGAGGTTGCTGTGAGCTGTGACATCACGGCATTCTACTGAGGGTGACATAGTGAGACTCTGTCTTATAAAAAAAAAAAAAAAGATAGTTCAGGGGCAGGTCAACTCAGACACAAAGGTTTAGGTACCTCATTTCCTGAAGGAGCAAGAAGAGGACTACTCTAATAAAGGAAAGAAAGGAAGCTGGCCCCAGAAGGACTAGCTCCTTCTTCTGACCCTAACTAGGGATATGCTAAATAATCCCAAAAGCTATAAAATGACCTTTTCTTAAAGATTTCAAGAGATGGAGAGAGTCTTCCAAAATTTCTCTAACAGTCTACTGGTTTCATCAGAATATTTTTGCTTCTATTAATAGAAATGCTTAGAATTGCCAGGAAAGTAATTTTATTCTGGTACTTCCTTCCTGGTAGCTAGGGAATATCTTTTCCTGGGTATTAAGGTAATAAACACTCTCACAAAACCTTAGCACATACTGTGAACAGACCTTAAGATGAACTCCCCCAACATTCAGGAACCACGTCGCTACTTCCCTGAGAAGAGATCACTCAGACTAAGCCCTCCACTTCCAAGAGACAGGAGCAGAGTGTGCTAATCTGGGTCTACTAACCAGATCAAAGTCTGCCAAGGCCAGCTTTCAACTAGATGATGTTTGGGGTTGCCCAGAGGAAGGAAAAAGTGCTCATCAGTGTGTTTAAAATGGGCAGGGCACACTGAGTATCAAGTGTGTGTATATTATCTCCTCTAAGTCTTAGAATAGTCCCAGGAGACATTCGTTACTCCCATTGTAGACATGAGGAAACTAAGGCTAAGAGAGTTATAGTCATTTGTCCAAGGTCACAGAGCTCAGGAATGTTTGTGGCAGAACCTTCTAATGCTCATTAGCATCCATTTTTTTTTTTTGCTTTTCTTTTTTCTTTTTGCCATTTTTTTGGCCGGGGCTGGGTTTGAACCCGCCACCCCCAGCATATGAGGCAGGTGCCCTATCCCTTTGAGCCACAGGCACCGCCCTTCCTTTTTTTTTTTTTTTTTGAGACAGAGTCTCACTCTGTCATCCTGGGTAGAGTGCCATGGCATCATTATAGCTCACAGCAACCTCAGTGTGTTGGGCTCAAGCAATCCTTTTGCCTCAGCCTCTGAAGTAGCTGGGACTATAGGTGCCCACCACAACATGCAGCTAAGCTTTTTCTATTTTTAGGAAAGATGGATCTCACTCTTGCTCAGGCTGGTCTCAAACTCCTGAGCTCAGGCAATCCAGCTGCCTCGGCCTCCCAGAGTGTTAGGATTATAGGTGTGAGCCACTGTGCCCACCCATTTTCTTCTTTTCTTTCTAGGCATATGCTAGACTACATTTCCTAGTCCTCTTGCAGTTAGGCAGCCATGTAACTAAATTCTGGCTAGTGAAATGGGGACGGAAGTGGTTTTTGCCCTCTCTAGGCCTGGTCCATAAAGACCTTGCAGATGATCCTCCATTTGCTATTTCTATGTCACAATCTGGATGACCCAGGGCAGCATGAAGCCCTGTGAGGAAGAAGGGAGGAGCCTGGGTCCCTGAATGACTATGTGCAACAGAGCACCCTTGGCCCACCCTCTGCGACCGCACTGGACTATGACTTGGATGAAATAATCATTCACTGTGTTACACCACTGACAGTTTATTTTCATTAATAGCCTGGTGGAAGCCAGACTTGAAACCAGTGTGCCAAACTTCAAAGACCATCCTCTCTCATTAAGCCATATTGCCACACCATACAGCAGAAATACAGAAGTTGAACTATAAAATATTATTAATATCTAATCCCATAGTTCACTTCTCCCCTTTCAATCCTCTCTCAGAACCAAGAACTAGATTCCTAAAGATTTTAGGGAAATTGGGTAAACAAAAATACAGAATTAGGCAACTGACAAATATGTGTTGACTCTATACTACCTTCTACACACGACAGGAGATAAAATCACTTTCGTTGTCACTAAGTGTCTGGAGAAGCCGTTTTAGCATCCATGACAAGATGGATCCTCCCTACCACCTGCTCCTGCGGCTTTGCTCCCTGGTTGTAGAGCTATGAATTTTCAGGACCCATAGCTGTGGCTGTCATGAAAGCCTACCAAAGCCGTTATCAATGATCTTGCAGCTCACTACTGCATCCTGGCACCCCTGCCCTAAGCTTTTCTATTACATGAGAAAATATCATGTAAGGACCATGCTATGATTATGACGAAAGAAACATACTAATCAATCAACCTCTCCTCCATGGCTGCCATTCTACCAAATATAAGCTAAGACTAACAGTAGTTTTGGTGTGATAGAATCAGCCCAATCTATTTTTTTTTTTTTTTTTTTCAGTTTTGGCCAGGGCTGGGTTTGAACCCACCACCTCTGGCATATGGAGCCAGCGTCTTACTCCTTTGAGCCACAGGGGCTGCCCGCCCAGTATGACTTTTTAAAAGAGAAGGAAAAGGATTATTGGCAAGAAGAAAAAAGGAAGGGGTAAAGGCAAGTGCCCATCGATCCACAAATGGATTAATAAATTGTGGTATATTTACGCCATGGAATATTATGCAGCCTTAAAGAAAGGTGGAGACTTTACCTCTTTCATGTTTACACTTCTCTTTTTGTTTCTTACTTAATGTAACTGAAGTTCTATCAATTTTATCTTTTCAAAACATCCAACTCTTATTTTGTTGA
>CAUYPK010140462.1:0-14842 GCA_963574355.1 Loris lydekkerianus | reverse complement strand
ACTGCCAAATTGAGGAAACAGCCGAAATGCCCACCAGTCCAGGAATGGATTAACAAGCTGCGGTATATGTATACCATGGAAACTGTTGAGACACTAAAAAGATGGAGACTTTACATCTTTTGTATTAACCTGGATGGAGGTGGAACACATTCTCCTTAGTAAAAGCATCACAAGAATGGAGAAGCAAGAATCTAATGTACTCAATTCTGATATGGGGACAATTGATGATGTAGTACATAGTAGTAGGTGGGGGAATGGTGGAGTGGAGAGAGGGAAGGAGTGGAGAGTGGGGGATTCACAGGGTGAGGCACACTTCTTGGGGATAGGACACAATTATAAGAGGGACTTTAACAAATGCAATCAGTGTAACCTGGTTCTTTGTACCCTCAATGAATCCCAAACAAACAAACAATAAATAAAATGTCCATGTAGTCTTAGAGCTTTTTTTTCTTTTCCTTATTTTGGAGACAGAATCTGGCTCTGGCATCCAGAGTAGAGTACAGTGATGGAAGTGTAGCTCACTGTAGCCTCAAACTCCTGGGCTAAAAGAATTTGTCACCTTAGCTTAACTAATAGCTAGGGCTACAGGTATCCATCACCACAACTGGCAAGTTGATTTTTTTGTACAGAGGGTTGTCTCGAATTCCTGGCCTCAAGAGATCCTTTTGCCTTAGAGTCCCAGAGTTCTGAGATTATATATGTGAGCCATCGTACCTGGCCTCTCTATAGCATTTTATAAGGTAGTTTAGCCATGCTACTATTTGTGTGTGGTAGTAATACTATTAATCAAGCAGCTTAGGATGTATGGTTTTACACTGAGGCTTCTTTGAATTTAATCCTCAGTGGCAGTTGAGGGATTCCCTGTTGTAGCTATTTGAGTAATAATTATCAATCCCCTTGCCCAGTAAATTTACATAGAAGTTATATGAGTATCACCTTTTAGGCTTGAAGAGATTTTTTTCTAGCCTGTGAGTACATTGATTTTAGTCATTATATTGGTTGTAAGCTATTGCAATAGTAAAATTTTCTGAATCGCTAGAGTCAATAGACATTGGCATATTTATGAAGAAGTATGGTATTATATAAGTTTATGATTTGGAAACTTTTTGCATCATCAGAGTAAGATCAGTAAGTTGCTTTTCAAAGAATCTTTAAATATCTGAGACACAAAATAAACTTGAATGAACTATTTATTTGCATTTCAGGAAAGAAAAACCTAAGCTGTTTGTTTCTTACAAGAAAAAAACCTCATTGGAAGCTACAAAGAAATTATATTGCTCTATAATAGTATTTTTTCAAAATGGAAATACTTCCCTGTGTTTTGAATATTTAAAAGTGGTAACTGCCTACTGTAAAAAAGAAAATTGCACACATTGTTGAGGTGTAGGCAGTGAGAATGTTTAATTTAGTACTCTGGAAAGTTAATGTTTAAAACTTTCAGAATGTTCTTTCCAGATTTTTCTGTGAATGAACGTAAGTTATGAAAGTGCACTTATATTCTATACACTATTTAAAGTTTTTTTTACTCAGTAATTTATCAGAGGCATTTATCATTTATATATATTTTTACGTATACATCTCCCCTTTCTTTTTTTAGGCACTTAATAGTCGTTGTTTGGACGAATCAGAATATACTTAACCAACCACTACTAAGATGTATTTAGCTCCTTTTTCCACCATTTTTTGTTATTATAATTTAACGTTGTGAAACTCTGGTACATATATGTTGGTGCACTTTCTATTATAGATGGTCCCTGGGTTAGCCTGTTTCAGGTTAGGATGTTTTGACTTTATGAGAACGTGTGAAAGCAATGTGCATTTTATAGAACACATACTTGAGTACCCATGCAAACATTGTATTTTTCACTTTCAGTACAATATTCAGTTAAGTTACACAAGATATTCAGCATTTATTATGAACTAGACTTGGTCTTGGTTGATTTTGCCTAACTGTAGGCTAATATAAGTGTTCTTGAGCATGTTTAAGATAGACTAGGCTATGATGTTTGGTATATTAAATGCATTTTAGGTTAGTGTTTTTGACATATAATGGGTTTATTGGGAGTAACTGCATCATATGTTAAGGAGCATCTGTATTTCCTAAGGATACATTTTAAAAAGTGTATCGTTAGGAATACACTTAACAAAAAGTGTAAGCCTATAGGTTGGCTTATACCTGCAGAGAGCTGCTGGCCCCACCTATGTAAAAACAAATCCTCTGGCAGCACAGCCTGACTCCTGGTGTGAACTTTTATTTTTAATTCATTTAATAATAAAATCTGACCTACCCTGAACTACCCTGTAAGGATGATTTTGGAATTTATTTTTATCAATTTCTCATTAGAATTAATATTTGTACATTATACTTCCTGCATAGATATTCTACTAAACCAAAAATTCTAAATTCGGAACATACCTACTGGCCTGAAAAGTTTGGATAAAAGATTATGAATGTATCTGTCTTACCAGTAGGTGGTTAGCAGTTGACATTAATGAAGATGCTGTTTTGTGGGGAGTCTAACCAAGAGTATTCAGGATTATTTCTACTAGGAAATACTAACTTTATCTTTTAATGTTAAAGATGATTCTTAATGACATTTTTGTCAATTCTCTTATTCTGCCATCTCCTACTTAAGTTTGAGTTAGAGGTTGTGTGATGATGAATTTCTGGTGTCTTTGATGGGGAAGATGCTTTCTGATTTTGATAGTGAGCAGCCAGTTTGACACTGTCTCTGTGCTGGTAGCAGGAGACATCATGTGGGGAAGCCACTAATGAGATTTCCTACGGTGACTTATATATTGTAATATCTTTTTGGTGCTGCAGAAAACTAATTGGCATTTGATCAGAGAGTTTTAAGTCCAGGTAAGCTTATAAGTTATATATATTGAAATTAATATCCACAATATATGCCTATTAGAGTAATTACTGAAGTTCTTGAATGTCACTTTTTTTTAGACACATAGACATCCCATCATGTGATTACTAGTTAAAAGCTACATGTTTGATAGAATTAATCTAGAAATATTTTAGAATAGCTTTTATTACCTAACAATTCTTATATCAGTCCAGCCAAATAAAGGTGAAGAAATCACTTTATCCTTTTGCTGTCTTCTAAAATAGTTTTATGTATATATTTTTATTTGGAAACTTATTTGAATATTAAAACAGGCAACTATGAAGTGGGTAATGATTGTGCAAATGGAATTCTCAAGTTATCATTCTTAGTCAAGTATTTTTAGAGTTTTACTTTTTGAGCCTTAGAAAACTTAGCATGAGGTAGGGCCTGGTGATTTCATGCCTATAACCCTAACACTATGGGAAGCTGAGGCTGGAGATTTCTTTAGGCCACGTGTTTGAGACCATCCTGGTCAATATTGAAACCTTATCTCTGCTTCCTCCCTGCCAGAAAATAAATTAGCCAGGTGTGGTGGCATAGGCCTTTAACCACTCTGGAGGCTGAAGTAGGAGGATTGCTAAGCCTAGGAGTTTGAGGTTGCAGTGAGCTATGATGACACAGTTGCACTCTATCCCAGGCAATAGAGTGAGATCTTGTTTCAAAACAAACAAAAACTTCACATGAAATCTTTAGGGAAGATGAATGAGGAATGTACTGAGTTACTTTACAGATGAAGGCATTGCTCTTTTTCTTTTCATTTTTTGGGGAACAGAGTCTTACTCTGTTGCCCTGGTAGAGTGCTGTGGTGTGGCACCTCACAGCAACCTCAAATTCTTAGGCTCAAGTAATCCTCTTGCCTCATCCTTCCCAAGTAGCTGGGACTTACAGGTACCTGTCACAATGCCCAGCTTGTTTTTCTGTTTTTTTATTTTTTAGTAGAGATGAGGTCTTGCTCTTGTTCAGACTGGTCTAGAACTTGTGAGCTCAAGCACTGTACCTGCCTGGGCCTCCCAAAGTGTTAGGATTATAGGTGTGAGCTGCTATGCCTGGATTGAAGATCTTGCTCTTAGTAAGTTGTACTTGGTAGTGAAAAAAAAAATTTTTTTTTTTTTTTTTTTTTTTAGACAGAGTCTCACGTGTCACCCTTGGTAAAGTGCTGTGGCATCATAGCTCACAGTAACCTCCAACTCTTGGGCTGAAGTGATCGTTTTGCCTCAGCCTCCCAAGTAGCTGGGACTACAGGCACCTGCCACAGCTCCCGGCCATTTTTCTTATGCAGTTATTGTTATTTAGGAGGTCTGGGCTGGGTTGGAACCCACCAGCCTCGTTGTATGTGGCTGGCGCCATAACCACTGTGCTACGGAATGTAGACAGATTTGATTTTCACCTGTGGTGTGACTATTTGTTTTAAAAAAGAAAGTCAGGTTCTATGAAACTCTGATGTTAGACAGATTTGGATGAAGAGTAACAATCTGATGTAGCTTAAGGCCTGAAATTTAACTGAGCAATAATGAATTTCCTTTACATTTGCTTTAAAGCAGCTACTTAGTGATTGAACTCATGTTCATTAATTTTAGAAATTTATTAAACATGGATTTTGTGATCGTATCCATGTTTAATAAAGGAGGAGGATACAGAAGAGAAATGGCACCGATTAGTGGTTTTAAGGCATGATGTTGAAATCACCTGGGGAGCTTGTTAACAGATGTATGTATCTGAACCACACCCCAGTCTTTTTGATCCGTAATGCCGCTGGTGGAGGCCAGGCAATATAGTTTGGTTATCTAGTATAATCCCTAGATAATTCTGATTACTGAAGTTAATTGTGAATGAGAGTACCCATCTGATTAAGATTACTGAAATAAAGTCTTTAATAAATATATAATTTGTCAGAGGAAGGAAGACTGAATTCTTTTTTTTTTTTTTTAGACAGTCTCACTAAGTCGCCCTCTGTTGCATTTGTCATTGTTGCTTAGCTGGCTTGGGCTGGGTTTGAACCTGCCAGCCTCAGTATATGTGGCTGGCGCCAGAACCATTATACTACAGCACCAAACCTGTATAGTAAAGTTGAAAATTTTCTGTGAAATTGTTTAATGTACAGTCATATATCACATAATGATGTTTTGGTCAGTGATGGGCCACATGTACAATCGTGTTTCTAGAAGATTATGTTGGAACTGAAAAGTTCCCATCACCCAGTAATGTAATGGTCGTAATCTTGTAGTAAGTACAGTGTGTTAGTTATATGTTTGTGCAAACACAAACTACTGCATTGCCAGTCATATAAATCAACTACAGGTTATTTAGGAGGTATTCTAGAAGAAGACATTTTTATCATAAGAGATGACAGCTCCATACCTATTAACTGCCTTTGAAAGACTTCAGTGGGACAAGGTATGGAAGAGGAAGACAGTGATATTGATGATTCTGACTCTGTAGGCTTATTTGTGAGTCTTAGTTTTTAACAAAAAAGTTTAAAAAGCAAAATAGTTCTAATGACAGAAAACATACTTAGAGAGTAAGGATATAGGAACTAGGTGTGGTGGTGTGCACCTGTAGTCATAGCTTCTTGGAAGACTGAGGCAGGAGTGTCTGCTGAGCCCAGCAGATCAAGTTTAGCCTGGGAAACATAGCATTACCCTGTCTTTACAAAAAAAAAAAAAAGGAAAAGAAAAAAATTTTGGTATAGTAGTACAGTGTGTTTGTATTTTAAGCTAAGTGTTGGTACAAAAGAGTTAAAAAAAGAAAGTTGATAAAATAAAAAATTACAGTAAGCTAAGGCGTATTATTGAAGAAATAATATCCCTTTTATAAATCATAAATTAGTATAGCCTAAGAGTACAGTGTTCATAAAGTCTACAGTAGTTACAGTAATGTCCTAGGCCTTGATATTCACTCACCACTTACTCACTGATGGACCCAGCACAGTTTCCAGTCGTGCAAGCTCCATTCATGGTTAGTCCCCTATATTGGTGTACCTTTTTTGTGTGTTGTGTGCGTGTACCATTTTTTATCTGTATTTTTACTGTACTTTTCCGTGTTCAGTTATGCTTAGATACACAAATACTTAACCGTTGTTTACAATCTTCTCTATTATTCATCACAGTAACATGCTATACAGGTTTATATCCCAAGTGGAGAGTAGGCTATCCCATCTAGGTTTCTGTAAGTTTAGTCTTTAATATTTGCACAGTGAAAGAATCAGCTGACATAATCCCATCATTAAGCAACACACAACTGTGTTCCTCCTAATAAGGATACCTTAACTTAATCTGACTATATATTTAATTATCTATTGTGTTAGTTATATAAATCGAGAAAAGTCATTTTTTATTGCCTATCATGGTTCTAGGGCTTGACTGGACTTAGTTGATTCTTGCTCGAGTTCTCTTATGGTTGCAGTTAGGTGGTTGCTGGAGTGCCCTTCTTTCATGTCCGTTGGCTGATCTGCCTGTTGGGTCAGAGACTGTGAGCACCTACAAAATATGGCCTCTTAGTTAATATTTGGGTTTCCTTATAGCAGGTGGCTGGGTTCCAAGGGCAAGTGGACGAAGGGAAAAGGGCAAAAGCCTAAGTGGAAACGGTATTATCCTTTTTAGCCTAAACTTCGATGTCATATAGCATCTCTTCTGTTGTGTGTATTTCATTTGTAATAAACAGGTCATTAAGACCAGCCCCTATTCCATTAGAGGAGAAAAGCAATTTCCCTTTTGAGGGGAGAAGTATAAGAGAATTTGTGGAAATATTAAAACTACTACATACACCTCATCTTACAAAATGGTTGCATGTCATTAGTTAGGGATTAAGTTCTAAAGTCAGTGTACGTAGAAGATGTTACCATGGAGACCATCATACACACTCTCTAAGCAGCAACCAGGATTTTCTTTAGGTTCTGGAAAAGGTCATTGTTTCTTCCACTGAATATTAAATAAGGTGTGTTTGGCTTGTGTTCAGTGCCTTTTTTGTGTGAAAAATGTATCTAAGCACTAGAGTAGCATTCAGCAAGGCGCAGTTATCAGACTGTGAGAGGCTTTGTGGAAAAGAAAAGTGACATCATCATTGAACTGTGTTTGATCTATATATATTTACTGAGTGAAGGAGGGTAGGCAGAAACACTTGTGTTATTACTTTTATTTTGAAGTTTAATTTAATTTTGGGAAAAGACTGTATATAGCTCAGTGCCTATAAAATGAATGATGTGACCCTTTTCTTTTCTCAAATCTTTGTTTCAAATAAGAGAGGAGATATAATTCAGAGTCTTTGTCCCTTCTTATACTAAAAGAAATACAGTATAGTGTTTAGAGAGTATAAGTAAATGAATAATAGTACCAACTGAATGTGAAATTGTCAATTTAAAAAAAAGCTAATGTGAGAATAAGCACTCCAGCAAAGTCACACTCATCCAACACCAAATAAAACAAAAAAAGGTAAAAACAGTGTACCTGTGAGAATGAATAATACATATAAAATATTTTGAAAGGAATAAATTATTTTGAGTAGTAAGATCATACTCTTTTATATCCTTAATAACAAGGAAAAACTATTTTAATTATGTCATGTGTTCTGTTGCGGATTCTCCGTTGCTTTTGGGAAAGGTAATGAAAATGAAGCTACTTGGGGCTGGGCTTGGTGGCTCACACCTATAATCTTAGCACTCTGGGAGGCCCAGGTGGATGGATTGCTTGAGCTCAGTCAGGAGTAACCAGCTTGAGGGAGGAGTGAGATAATGTCTCTACTAAAAATAGAGAAAAACTATCTGGGCATAGTGGCACATAGTGACACACCTCTAGTTCCAGACATTCGGGAGGCTGAGGCAAGAGAATTACTTAATCCTAAGACTTTAATGTTGTTGTGAGCTATGATAATGCCAAGGCACTCTGCCCAGGGCAACAGAGTAAGACTCTGTTTCAAAATAAATAAATAAATAAATAATAAAAAGGAAGTGAAGCCATTCAATATAACTGTTGGATGTTCATGTTTTCTTAGAACTACTAAAATATAGGTATTGTGCTCTTTTTTTCATATTAAGAAATTGAGATTGGGCAGTGCCTGTGATTCAAAGGAGTAGGGCACCGGTCCCTTATGCTGGAGGTGGTGGGTTCAAATCCAGCCCCAGCCAAAAACTGCAACAAAAGAAAAGAAAAGAAAATGGAGGTGGTGGTTCAAATCCAGCCCCAGCCAAAAACTGCAACCAAAAAAAAGAAAGAAAAGAAAAGAAAAGAAAAGAAATTGAGATTGAAGAGGTAATTTGTTCAGGATTACAAAATAGGTAAATGGTGGAATCTAGAATAAGATATAAAGCAATATTATTTCCAAAGCCATTTTTTTTGTCGTTCAGCTATATTGGTCCTTGAATTTTAGTGATTCATTGGTAGGGTTTCTGTTATCTGGGAATTCAGTTAAAATTATATTGTCAACAATGTTGAGTATACAGGGTTTTTTTTTGTTGTTGTTATTGTTTGTTTTGTTTCGTTTTTTTGGTAGAGACAAGGTCTCCCTGTGTTGCTTAGGCTGGTCTCTTGACTCCTGCTCAGGCCTCCCAGAGGATTACGATCACAAGCATAAGCCACCAATATGCAGGTTTTTAACAAGTTACATCAACAGGTTTTGTGTCACTTGCAAACTCACCCCTTGCTCCTTTGGGAAGCAAAAACAAACCCCACAAAACAAAAACCACATAGAAACATAGCTTCTAGGAACAATAATTGTAGGTACAGCTTCCTAAGTTGTTCAGATTTTCTAAGCTTTTCAGTATGTTTATTCAAAGGTGGTCATATATTATTTTTTTTTAATAATTAGATTGGTTTCACCATTTTCATTTAGGGAATTACTATGAAAAGTTTTTGGGTTTTTTTGGAGACAAGAGTCTCACTATGTTGCCCTTGGTAGAGTGCTATGGTGTCACGGCTCACAGCAATCTCAACTCTTGGGCTTAAGTGATTCTCTTGCCTCAGCCTCCCAAGTAGCTGGCACTACAGGCACCTGCCACAATTTGTTGCTGTTGTTATTGTCGTTGTTTAGCAGGCCCAGGCCTGTTCAAACACTGCCAGCCCTGGTGCATATGGCTGGTGCCCTAGCCGCTGAGTGACAGGCTAAGAAGCTACAGGTGCCGAGCCTACTATTAAATTTTTTTAAATTAATAATATTAAGCATGGTAAACTTCAGAAATTCTTCTTTTTAAAGACCTGGTTCTTATATATTGCTTGGCTTCACTTTAGTTACCTTGCCCCAAAATATTGAAATCAGCAACAGAAGAAAATAATGACATTTTAATTGTCCACATCAAATTACATAATCTAGTGCAGTATGAAGACTACACTGTTAAAATATTAATGATTTTTTTTTTTTTTTCTTTTGAGGCAGTCTCACTATGTCTCACTTAGTAGAGTGCTGTGGTGTCACAGCTTACAGTAACCTCAAACTCTTGGGTTTAAGTGATTCTCTTGCCTCAGCCTCCCAAGTAGCTGGGACTATAGGTACCTGCCACAATGCCCGGCTATTTTTTTTTGTTGTTGTTGTAGTTGTCATTGTTTAGCAGGCCCAGGCCTGGTTTGAACCTGCCAGCCCCTGTGTATGTGGCTGGCACCCTAACCATTGAGCTATGGGCTCCGAGCCAAAATATTAATGAATTTTGTTTATTAAACTAGGCAGTGAGAGATTTTAGAAGGAAACAACAGTGAATTTTAAAGTCAGGGAAATGGATTCTAGTTTGAATTCTGTCATCATAATCTTGGAAACATTAACCTGTTTTGGTTTTTAACTTTTCTGTAGAGTATAGGTATGATCAACTACAGAGATGTTATAAAGATTTAGTACTTGAACATGTCTGGCATGTAATAGGTAATGAGTAAATTTTTGCTGAATATCTCTTTTTTCTTGTTTTTGACTTACTACTTGTATATGATTTTAAAAGCATGAGTGTAAAATTCTTACATTTCCCTCATGTTTTATAAATAATAACAGTATTGTTTTTAGTGCCACAACCCTAATCAAATGATCTACCTAAACTTAAATTGGACTGATACTCCTTTGCTTTTTCTTTTTTGGGACAGAGTCTCTTTGTCACCCTGCCATGGCATCATAGCGCACAGCAACCTCAAACTGCTGGGCTCAAGTGATCCTTTTGCCTCAGCCTTCCAGTAGCTGGGACTACAGGCACCCACCACAAAGCCTCAGCTATTTTTAGAGATGGGGTCTTGGTGTCAAACTCCTGAGCTCAGACAATCCACCTACTTTGGCCTCCCAGAGTGCTAGGATTATAGGGGTGAGCCAGCGGGCCTGGACTTCTTTGGCTTTTAAGTCTTTTAAAAACTGCTGCTTACAAAGTTCACATTACTTAGCATGATATTCAAAGCTTTTAAGTTCTGGCCTTCTGCTGACCAATCCTTACTTCTTTTCCTATGTATTTCAAAATCTACTCCATTTACTTAATCTGTTAGAGCAACACTAATTACTTTTTATATAGTGCTCTGTCCTGCTACACTTTTTTACCTCACCATTGGACTATTTGGTCTCTTTTTTTCCAAATTTGTAACTTTGTGTTATTTTTGATGGATATATTATTAATATATTATGATTATTTGCTATCATGTTTCATCTAGAATTAGAAACTCCTTGAGGTAGGAAGTGCTACATATGAGCACAGCACCTAGTAACTCAGCAAATTTTTTTTTTCTGTCATGTTTATAGTATTTATATTGTAACTGTTGTCTTCAGCATCAAGAAAGCCAAATGTAGTCATTCAACATTACTTTGATTCCATTTGTGATTTTATTTATTTATTTTTTGAGACACAGTCTTACTCTGTCACCTAGAGTACAGTGGGCTGATAATGCCTTCGCTCACAGCAACCTCAAACTTGGCTTAAGTGATCCACTTGCCTCAGCCTCCCGAGTAGCTGTGGTACCCATGGAAGGCACCCACTTCCATGCTCGGTTAGTTTTTCTATTTTTTTTTTTTAAGCAGAGACAGGGTCTTGATCTTGCTCAGGCTGTTTTTGAACTCGAGCTCAAACAGTCCATCTGCCTTGATCTCTGAGAGTGCAAGGATTGCAGGTGTGAGCCACTTTGTTCTGCGCATTTGTGGTGACTTTTTTATGTCCATGAGCTCTAGTACCTTTGGCAATGGCTCTAAACTAGTTAAGGTGTAATGAAGAAATCAGAGTCAGGTGTCTAGAAATGACTGTGATGATTGCAGACAATATCTTTTGTGTGTCTTGACTTTTTCTCAATGTTTAAAGTCTGTGTTGTGTCAAGTCTTCAAATTTAGGTCTCAACTTTGGAACAACATTCCCTTTTTTATTTATTTACCGTATATACTCGTATATAGGTATGTATTTATTTTTTCAAAAAATTCCCTTTTTAGAATAAAAGTTATTGAGCCCTGGAGGATGGATGGGAAGATGGAGATGGTGATTTGCAGAATAATTGTTGATAGTATTTATATTTGATTTTTCTCTTATTTAAACTTCCATGTTTTCAGCTCAGAAGCATAAGTATATTAATAAGACTTTTGGATGAAAGTAACAGAAACTCATAAAAATAGGGTAATAATAAGGATAAATCAGTGTTTTATGGCCATGCAAGGGCTAGAAGTTAGCCTCAGAAAGAAATTATAACAAGTGACTGCAAGTCCTTAGGAACTCAGGACTGTGACTCTTTTTTCTTCAGATGAGTGTTCTGTTTCTGTGTCCACATGGTAGAAGGCAGCAACACCACAGATTCTGGCTTCAGATATACATACAGTTCCTCTAAATAAGGAGACAGACTTGCTATCTTTCTGTCTCACACATCCTAGGGAGAGAGAAAATGATAGACTAGTTTGAGTCAGAGGCCCATCCCTTTTTCCAGTCTACACAACAAATGGGCAATGTTACCTGGTATTAAAATAGATTTTAGCAGGCCACCCTTTTCAAATGGGAGAATAATCCTCAGACCAGTGCTGTTGTATTGTATAAGTTGCTTATTGCACACACTGCTTGCCAAACCATATATCCACAAGGCTATGGTTTTAAAATTTACACAAAGATACATTATGGATTTGTGGTGACCTTTTCTCATAGAAAGGAGTAGTCATTGTGAATTGGGAGTCTATTCTAAAGGAGTTTGGTGTCATTTTTTTTGTTATATATTGTCCATTTGATGCAGTCTCAGTATTGAAATTTTAGAATGTTTCCCACCCATGGGCCATGGAGTTTTATTGCAGAAAAACCAAAAGTTCACATAGGTACGAGTTTTCTCAACAGGAATATTGAAGATAGAATTATTATTATTATTTTAGAGACAGAGTCTTACTTTATTGCCCTTGGTAGAGTGCACACAGCAACCTTCAACTCCTGGGCTTAGGTGATTCTCTTGCCTCAGCCTCCTGAGTAGCTGGGACTACTGGCGCCTGGCTATTTTTTTTGTTGCAGTTTGACCTGGGCTGGGTTTGAACCCGCCACCCTCAGTATATGGGGCCAGCACCTTACTGATTGAGCCACAGATGCCGCCCAAAGATAGAATTAATATTATTATTATGAGGGTCCTTGACATTTCCCTACCTAAGTAAGGTGTCCTAACATTCATTCAGAACCACTCTGTGGTCTTTGTTTATATTTCAGCACCCATAAATACCTAATACCTAACTTAGAGGAATGTCAGAGTTCAACGAATGTAAAAGAATCCGACACTAATCACCCAGCAGTTTCTATAGGGAGATTTAAAGAATACTTACTATTTAAAAGTAATTTCTATATAAAGTTTGATTAGTAGAAGCTTAAAGTTTTGTTTTTCTTTTCCTCTCTACATCTGTGATAAAACACAGCTGTGTCTTCAGCCCTAAGGGATGTTTGGGATAGTTTAAAAATCCATTAAGATAATGGATTTTTGTGCCTTAAACAGATCTGACTTCTACTAAAAGTGAAACTTTAAAAAATATTTATTTATTTATTTATTTATTTATTTATTTTTGGCCGGCGCTGGGTTTGAACCCACCATCTCCGGCATATGGGGCCGGCTCCCTACTCCTTTGAGCAACAGGCACTGCCCTAAAAGTGAAACTTTTTAAAGATAAGATTTTCAGCAAGTGGTGGTATTTTAAAGCTTTATTTATAAGTGTTAATAATTAGTCTTTAAAATTTCTTCTGTAGTGGGCAGCACCTGTGGCTGAAAGGAGTAGGGTGCTGGCCCCATATACTGGAGGTGGTGGGTTCAAACCTGGCCCCGGCCAAAAACTGCAAAAAAAACCCAAAACAAAACAAACACAAAAACAACTTCTGTAGTAAGGCGTTGAGAGTGATCTAACTTTCTTTGGAAGTTTTGTGATGTTGTGTTCAGCCTAAATTAACCCTGAAGCAAACACTTTTTAATAGTTTAGGGAGGGAGGAAGAGGAATAAAGATTTCCAGCTGGCCTCTTTGTTTTGCTAATTTCTACCTTTTTTCTGTTGTTTCCTCTGGTTCCTTTATTTTTCACTTCAATTTAGGAGAAAAAAACGTGCAAAGAAATTCACCTTAAGAAATTAGGGTTTTTCCTGGTATATTTGTATTTTAACAGAGGTTATTTAAAAAAGGGGTCCATAAGAAATAATTAATGATGGAATTGCATGTACTAGGCTTCTTACATCTTGTATTCTCAAATCAACTCATGCTTTTCAACAGATCTGGCTTAGTTTCTAGGGCATGTGGTGTACTGCATAAAAACATTTTATGTCAGCTTCATTTAAAATACCACTTAAAGAGAACTAAAGAAGTAGTTAATATATTGACCTGGGACGGGGTCTATGGTAAGGCTTCACCTGAGCAAAGGTGATTTGATTTAGTAGTAAAGTTGTATAAAGGTAAATTGGGGATTATCGAGGTTTGGGGATTAAATAATATATTCTGAGTTTTTAAAGGGAAAAGGGTAACAGTAAAATAAGTGATTTTTTTTTTTGGAGACATGAGTCTTATGCTGTCACCCTGGGTAAAGTGCCACCCTGAGTAGAGTGCCAGGGCCTCATCGTAACTCACAGCAACCTCAAACTCTTGGGCTCAAGCATGCTCTTGCTTCAGCCTCCCAAGTAGTGGGGACTACAGGTGCCTGCCACAACGCCCGGCTATTTTTTTGTTGCAATTTGGCCGGGACCGGGTTTTAACCCACCACCCTCGGTATATGGGGCTGGCGCCCTACCCACGGAGACACAGGCGCTGCCCAATTTGATGTATTCTTGATTCTGAATGTTATGTGTTCACTCTATATTGACTCTGAGAGGTCTTGGTATTGGAGTTACATTAAATTTGAAATTTTCCGTGTTTCTTGTGAGCCTCAAACCTTGTGATCAAATTTCATATTCTGAAAGTTTGCAAGCACTTGGGTGCATATTGTCTTCTGGAGAAGTAATTTTGACAAACAATTTATTAATATAATTAAATACTTCCTATTTCATGAAAATTTTATAATTTATGGTTTTATAGAAAGTTATGCATAATAAAACATCACTATTCCATGGAACTTAGGAATTTAAATTTTTTTTTTTTTTTTTTTGAAACAGAGTCTCACTTTGTCACCCTCGTTAGAGTGCTGTAGCATCACAGCTCACAGCAACCTCAAAGTCTTGGGTTTAAGTGATTCTCTTGCCTTAGCCTCCCCAGTAGGTGGGACCACAGGTGCCTACCACAATGCCTGGCTATTTTTGTTGTTGTTGTTGCAGTTTGGCTGGGGCCGGGTTTGAACCCACCATCCTTGGTATATGGGGCCGGCGCTCTACTCACTGAACCACAGGCACTACCCAGGAATTTTAAATTCTTTTTATTTTTATTTTTTTAATTTTTATTTTTTTTTATTGTTAAATCATAGCTGTGTACATTAGTGCAATCACCTGTACCCATTCTAAGATGCACCATAGATGTGGCCCCACCCATTACCCTCCCTCCACTAAAACCTCCCCCCTCCCTTCCTCTTCCTTTAAATTCTTTTATAAGTATTT
>CAUYPK010140460.1:0-30397 GCA_963574355.1 Loris lydekkerianus | reverse complement strand
CTTTTGAATTCGGTTATTCTTTTGTTTCTATCATACTATCTTTAATCCTCTACTATCCACTCAGACACCTGCAGAAATATTTTAAATTGAAAAGCCTTCTAGTTGGGGTGAGTACATTGGATACTTTTTCTTCCATTCTTGGGATACTTTACTAAGAAGAATATGCTTCAGCTCCATCCATGTAAACACAAAGGAGGTAAACTTTCCATCTTTCTTTAAGGCTGCATAATATTCCATGGTGTACATATACCACAATTTATTAATCCATTCGTGGATCAATTGCAATGTAGGAATAGGGGGAAGGGGGAAAGGGGAGGGGGGAGGTGGGTGGAAGGAGGGGGATTGGTGAGAATACACTTGTGGTGCAGCTTACAATGGTATATGTGAAACTTAGTAAATGTGGAATATAAATGTCTTAACACAATAACTGTGAAATTGCCAGGAAGGCTATGTTAACCAGTGTGATGTAAATGTGTTAACCAATCTGTGAAACTAGTGTATGATGCCCCATGATCATATCAATGTATACAGCTATGATTTAATTAAAAAAAAAAAAGAAAGAAAAGCCTTCTAGAGAAAAAGAGCTATTGTGAACTGACTAATTTAATTCTTTGATTTCTAGAATAGTTTTAATTTTAAGGACAAATGGAAATGTGCATGTCATGTTTCATGATGTAATAAGGGTCACTTATTTATGACTTTCAAAAATATGATTCAACTATAGTCCCAGATACTTAGGAGGTTGAGGCAAGAGAATTGCTTGAGCCCAAGAGTTTGAGGTTGCTGTCAGCTGTGACACCATGGCACTCTAAAAAGGGTGACATAATAAGGCTCAAAAAAAAAAAAAAAAATATATATATATATATATATATATACACATACATACATGATTCAGATGCCAAAAAGATATTTTTTAATGGGCTACTTTTAGTGTACTATCTCACTGTGCTCAAATCACACTGTGGTTAGTCATTATATGAGTAAGTATTCATAGCCAGAATTCTACCTGTCCATGTTATTATTCCAAACTGATTAAACTGTGATTAAATATCAGTTTTAAGCAGTAAAATATAATAATTTAATGCAATTAAAAATTCATACTTAGCTATAAAACTGAACAGTTTGATGTGTTCTAGTTGTTTTGTTAATGTGAATAATGAAACATAACCCAAGCCCAAGCTTCCTCACTTCACTCAAGAGTATAATCTTTATCTAAATATAGTGTAATTGTCTCAGGTCCCTATTTCAAAAGGCTGTCGTAGAATTGAACTTGAAAGATAGGTTTCATAATGAGAAAATGTCTAAATGCCCTGAACCATATTTCAAACAAACAAACAAAAAAAAAAAAAAATGAATCCTGTTGAGAACAGCAACTTAAAAAAATTTTTTTTTATAATATTGCAGTGGTACATACATTTGGTTACATAATTGGCTTTTATATATTTTAAGTCCAAGTTATAAGTGTCCCCTTCACTCAGAAAGTGTGCAATGTACCTGTTGGATGTGAATTTACCCATCCCCTTCTCCACCCTCCCATCCACTTGAATTCCACTGAGTTTTGTTGATCAACTAGTTCCAATTTAACATTTAGTATATGGGATGTTTATTTTTCCATTCCTGGAATACTTCATTTAGGATACTTCATAATCATCTCCAATTCCACCCAGGTTGTTATAAAAGATACTAGATCACCATTTTTTTTATGCTTGAATAGTATTCCATGGGTAGATATATACCACATTTTATCAATCCATTTGTGCATTGATGGGCACTTCGGTTGTTTCCACATTTTTGTGATTGTAAATTATATAGTACTGTAAACATTCGAGTGTAAGTGTCTTCATGATAAAATGCTTTCTTTTTCCTTTGATTAAATACCTAGTAGTGGGATTTCTGGATCAAATGGTAGGTCTACTTTTAGTTCTTTGAGCTATCTCTGTCGTACTTTCTACAGAGGTTATTCTAGTTTACAGTGCCACCCTTATAGTATCTTTATCAGCATTTGTTGCTTTGGGCAAATCAACAGGTAAGCATCAAATAAAACATTAAAGAATGCACAAAAGAAAGAAAACAAAGAGTAGGCAGATGAAGATGAAGATAGATTGATGACCTATAAGCACAAGGAAAAAATGCCCAATATATCTAATCATCAGGGAAATGTTAATCAAAGCCATATTGACATATCACCTAACTCCAATAAGAATTGCACACAGCAACTTTTTTTTTAATTTCACACCATTCATATAGTAAAAGAAGCATTTAATTGGCAGATATATTGATGATATGCCAACATAAAGAGATTCACCATTTGGGTTTTAAAAGCAAGCAAAATAAATATTTTGCATATTTTAAAATTTCTTCTTTGCAAGCAGAAGATTAGACACTTAGGGATTATAGACAGAATCTAAGTTTTGCTGTGCAAATTTACATAGAACATCATTTGGGAACTCAGCACGTAGGGGGAAGAGCAAGATGGTATATTAGAAATAGCTCCTTACTAGCCACTAACAGCAAGACAGGGGAACTAGAACTCCAGCCACCTCTGGCTGGAGGAATATACACAGGGACATCACTCTGAGAGCAGGGTGAACCAATGGAAAAGTGGAAAAAGAACCAAAAATATAGATGAAATATATGAAGAATATAGAAAGAATATGGCAAAAGGTAAGGAATTGAAGGAGTTGATCAAGAAACTTAAAGATACAGTAGAAAGTATCAACAACAGATTAGATCATGGAGAAGAAAGACTCTCAAAGCAAGAAGATAATGTTTTTGAGCTAACCCAGGTAGTTAAAGAGGCAGAAAAGAAGAGAGAGAAACCAGAACATTCACTTGGAGAATTATGGGACTTCATAAACTGTTCAAACTTATAAATTATACGTATCCCTAAAGGGGAAGAAGAGTGTTCCAAAGGAATGAAAGCCCTACTAGAGAATAACATAAATGAAAATTTCCCATGTTTCACTAAAGATTCTGACATACTCCTTCTGGAGGGATATCAAACCCTAGCACATCTCAACACAAATAGAGCATCTCCAAGACACATTGTGATGAACCTGTCCAAAGTCAAGACAAAAGAGCAAATTCTGCCAGCAGCCAGTAGTAAGTGCCTACTGATACTTACTGACCTACAGGGGCCGATCCATCAGGATGATGGTAGACTTTTCAGGTGAAACTTTCCAAGCCAGAAGAGAATGGTCATCTATCTTTAACCTTCTTAGACAACACAATTTTCAGCCCAGAATTCTGTATTCTGCTAAATTAAGCTTCAAAATCAGTGGAGAAATCAAATCTTTCACTGACAAGCAAAAATTGAGGAAATTCACATAACAAGCCCAGCTCTATAGGAAATACTTAGACCTATTCTCAATACTGACTATCACAATGGACCACGAGAAAAATAAACACCCAGAAACTAAAGAACAAAATCTAGCTTCCACAATGGTGCAAAGGACAAAACTAAGCAATGAAGTTTCACAAAATAAGATGAATAAAACTCAGCCCAATTATTAATTATTTCAATAAATATTAATGGCTTGAATTTTTCACTGAAAAGGCACAAGCTGGCTGAATGGATAAATAAACACAAGCCATGTATATGCTGTCTCCAGGAAACACACCTAACCTTGAAGGACAATATGAGACTCAGGGTAAAAGAATGTAATACAATACTTCAGGCAAATGGAAATCAGAAGAAAGGAGGGGTCACAATCCTTTTTTCAGATACAAGTGGACTTAAAGCAACTAAAATAAAGAAAGAAAAAGATGGTCATGTCATTCTGTTCAGGAGAACAATACAACAAAAAGACATTTCAATTCTAAATATGTATGCACCCAATTTAAATGCTTCCAGATTTATGAAATAGATCTTGACTAGTATGAGCAATATGATATCTGATGACACCACAATAGCTGGGAACTTTAACATCCCTCTGGCAGAATTGGACAGATCCTCTAAACAGAAACTAAACAAAGATATAAGAGATATAAATGTCACCCCAGAACAATAGGCTTAATAGACATATACAGAACACACCATCCCAAAGCTAAGGAATACACATTCTTGTCCTCAGCCAATGGAACATACTCCAAAATAGATCATATCCTAGGATACAAATCAAACCTCAACCAAATTTAAATAATTGAAATTATACCTTTTATCTTCTCAGACCACAAGGCAATTAAGGTGGAACTCAACTCCACCAAAAATTTTTATCCTCACACGAAGGCATAGAAATTAAACAACCTTATGCTGAATGACAGTTTGGTCAAAGAAAAAATTGTTAAATTCCCCAAACATAACAACAACGAAGCTACAAGTTGTCCAAACCTATGGGATACTGAAGAAACAGTCCTAAGAGGAAAATGTATTGCATTAGATTTCTACATGCAAAAAAAAAAAAAAAAAAGGAAAGAAAAAACATAAAGAGAACACATCAACAACCTCATGAATCATCTTTAAAAAATGGAAAAGCATGGGCAGTGCCCATGGCTCAAAGGAGTAGGCCGAAGGCCCCATATACCAGAAGTGGTGGGTTCAAACCCAGCCCTGGCCAAAAACTGCAAAAAAAAAAAAAAAAAAAGGAAAAGGAAGTGCAATCTAATCCCAAACCTAGCAGAAGAAAAGAAATAACCAAAATCAAATCAGAAATAAATGAAATTGAAAATGAAACAATTATTCAAAACATCAATGAAACAAAAAGTTGGTTCTTTAAAAAAAAAAAATTAGTAAATCTTTAGCCAGATTAACTAGAAACAGAAAAGTAAAATCTCTAATAATCTCAATCAGAAATGAAAATGGGGAAATAACAACCAACATCACAGGGATATAAAAAATTATCTTTGTGTACAACAAGAAATGCTATGCCCAGAAATTTAACAATGTGGAGGAAATGGATCATTACCTGGAATCACACCCTCTTTCTATTCTTAACCAAGAGAAAACAGATCCCTTGGACACACTAAAATCAAGCACTGAGATTGAAGAAATGATAAAAAATGTTCCAACAAAAAAACTCGTGGACATGACAGCTTCACACCAGAATTCTATCAAACTTTCATAGAAAAGTCAGTGCCTATACTGCAAAAACTAGTTCAAAACATTATGAAGGAAGAAACTTCCCCCAACACAGTCTATGAAGCAAACATCACCCTGATAACAAAACTAGGAAAGGACCCAACTAAAAAGAAGAAACATAGACCAATTTCACTAATGAAGGAGGGTGCAAAAATACTCAACAGAATCTTAGCCAATAGATTATAGCTACACATTAACAAAATTATATATCATGATCACACAGGCACCATCCCAAGGATGCAAGGCTGGTTTAACATATGCAAATCCATAAATGAAATTCACTATATCAATAGAAAGAAAAACAAGCACCATATGATCCTCTCAATTGATGCAGAAAAAGCATGTGACAAAATTCAGCATCCTTTCATGATAAGAACACTTAAGAATATAGGCATAGGTAACACTTTTCTAAATCAGTTTCAAGCCATCTAAGACAAACCTACAGCTAATATCATACTGAATGGAGTAAAACTGAAACCTTTTCCACTCAGAACTGGAACCAGACAAGATGTCCTCTATCATCACTACTATTCAACATAATTCTGGAAGTTCTAGTTAATGCAATCAGACAAGAGAAGGACATAAAGGGCATCCGAATGGGGGCAGAGAAGGGAAAATTCTCACACTTTACTGATGATATGTTCTTATACTTTTAGAGAACCCCAGAGACTCAACCACAAGATTCCAAGAAGTGATCAAGAAATACAGTAACATCTCAGGGTATAAAATTAATGTCCACAAATCAGTAGCTTTTGTATATGCCAATAACAGACATATTGAGAAGCTAATCAAAACATAATTCCCTTCACAGTAGTTTCAAAGAAAATTAAATACCTAGGAATTTATCTAGCAAAAGAGGTAAAGGACCTCTACAAGGAGAATTATGAAAACTGAAGAAAAGAAATAGCAGAAGACATTAACAAATGGAAGAACATACCGTGCCTTTAACTGGGAAGAATCAACACTGTTAAAATATCTTTACTACCCAACACAATGTACAGATTCAATGCAATCCCCATTAGAACACCAACATCATACTTTGAAGAACTAGAAAACGTATTTCTTCATTTAGTATGGCACCAGAAAAATACCTGTATAGCCAAGGCAATTTTCAGTAATAAAAACAAAGCCAGAGGCATCACTTGACCAGACATTAGACTATATTCTATTCCACAGTGATCAAAACAACCTGGTATTAGCACAAAAATAGAGACATAGACATATAAAACCAAATAGAAAACCATGAGATGAAAAAAGTCTCTGAGCTTAAAACCAACATATGCACACACTGTGGAAAAAGATTCCCTATTCAATAAATGGTACTGGGATGTAAAAAACTGAAACTGGCCCCACACCTTTCACCACTTAACAAAATGGACTCAAGATGGATAACAGATTTAAATCTAAGTCATAAAATGATAAAAAATCTTAGAAGAAAGTATGGGGAAAACTCTTGAAGATGCCAGCCTGAGGAAACATACTATGAAGAAGACTTCAGTGGAAATTGCAAAAACAAAAATAAATAAATGAGACTTAATTAAACTGAAAAGTTTCTGCACAGCTAAGGATACAACAATTAAAGCTAATGGACAACCTTCAGAATGGGAAAAAGTATTGTCATGTTATGAACCTGACAAAGGCTTGATAACTAGGACCTATAGAAAACTCAAATTAATCAACAAAAAAAGAGCTAACAATCCCATCCATCACTGGGCAAGAGACATGAACAGAACCTTCTCTGAGGAAGATAGACAAATGGCTAACAGACATGAAAAAATGCTTATCATCCCTACTGATCAGAGAAAGGCAAATAAAAACCACCCTGAGATATCACTTAACCCCAGTAAGATTAGCCCACATCACAAATTCCCAAAGTTCCAGATGCTGGCATGAATATGGAGAGAGGGAATCACTTTTACACTGTCAGTGAGACTACAATCTCATACAGCAGATTTGGAAAGAAGTATGGAGAATCCTAAAGAACTCCAATTAGAACTCCAATTTGACTCTGAAATCCCACTACTAGGCATCTACACAGAAGATAAAAAATTATTTTATCCTAAAGACATTTGCACTAGATTGTTTATCACAGCTCAATTTATGATCTCCAAGATATGGAAACAACCTATATGCCCATCAACTCAGGAATGGATTAACAAACTCTAGTATATGTATACCATGGAATACCATTCAACTATTAAAAAGATGGTGACTTTACATCTTTTGTATTAACCTGAATGGAGTTGAAACATAATATTCTTAGTAAAGTATCACAAGAATGAAAAAGCAAATATCTAATATACTCAATGATAATATAAAGCCAATAGATGATCTAATACACACCAACATAGGAGTAAAACTCAATTCAATTTAAATTGAGGAGAGGGGAGAGGTGGAGGAGTGGAGGGGACTGGTGTGCTCCCGCTTAATGTTACAATGGAGGGGTATAAGACCACACCTTTTTGGGTACAGGATACAACTACCCAACAGACTCTATCTAACAAATTTAAATATCGTGACCTGGTTGTCATACCCTCACATTAACCTGAAATTTAAAACAAAAACATCATTTGGTGAGAAATTTTTATGAAGCATCAATAAAAGCAAAACTTTCTTCATGAGCTCTATATTTATTATGACAAAACCCAAGTGATTTTAGAAGAAGCAGATTCATGACTCTTGATCAATTAGATATTTCTATTTTGTAAAATTGATTTTTTTTAAAGAATGGAACATTGCAAAGCTCACAGAAAGAGCAAACAGTATTTGAATATGTGGACCTCTTTGAAAAAGCTCCCCAGAAACAGAGCGGATAGGCACCTGAAAACACCATTCAGATACACCACTTACTGTGATGTTAATAAGATGAAGGATACTAGGACAAAGAGCTACAGTAATTATAGATAGAGGTAAACTTTTTTTTTTTTTTTTTTCCATTCATGGGTTGCCTCTCCATGCAGTCTGCACCTTAAGGCAAGAGCTTTTATTACATTAAATACACATGTTAATTAAATATTTCTTTAAAATTTTTGCCTTTCACTAATAGGTCAAAGAAAGAATCATGATAGGGACAAATGCTTGCCTATCGTATATGGTATTAGAAGGTGCCTAAATCTCCTAATTCTTTTGTTCTGCCCTTCAGAAAAGTTGTTTTGCCATCAATATTTTAAAGATCACAAATGTCATTGCCAAGTGGTTTTCAGAAACAGCAAGTACTTTAAAGAGTTAGTCTAATTAGTATAATAACTGCACCATTTTATCTTATTTTTTTATTTTGACTTTTTTGAGTATTTTTTTATTTTTCAAATTAATATGAGGGTACAATTTTTAAGTTACATTGTTCTCACTTCCAGGGCAAAGTTCCATTTGTAGAAGAGCCCTTTGCCATGAGTGTGTTATACACCCTCACAATGTGCACATTAGGTGAGATCCTGCTTCATGCCCTCGCTCTTTCTGCCAAACGCCCTCCAACGGGATCATTTCAAATAAAATAAGCAAGAAAGAAACAGAATACAGCCATGGAATTCTTGTAACATTTATTCAGCTCTTCATTGAATCTCTTCTGCAGAAAAATCATGTCAGAAAAGAGACAGAGACAACACTGGCAATTAGCCAAGTGTGAAATTCCGTATTTAGTCATCTGAAGTTCTCATAATAATCACATGATATTTAGCTTAATATGGTTTCCCAAATATATAACTGGAAAAGAAAAAAATTGGATTCTGATCTGCTGAATCCAAGAATGTAAGAAATTCTAAAATGAAGTTCTTGTAAGCTTGACATGAGTCAATTTCCCTAAATGAATCAAGTGAGAAGTAGGGGGATTGTCAGGAAGTAGGGACTTTTGTAAAAGGAACAAGCATATATTTAAATCCCTCCCTGGCTTAGCTAATTGGCATGGAGTGAAGTAAATTAGTGGCCCTAATGCAGACAGTTCAAAGCCTGACCATATGGGAGCATGTAGGTTATGATCTGATGCTACAGAATAGTGGCGGTGCCCTAGATGCAAATTCTGAAAAGAAGTCAGATAAAATAAGCATGTATCCCTGACCTTAAGAAGAACCACTGTTTCAGCCCTCTGCATATATGATTTGCTTAACATCAGCCTGCCTTCCAGAGCTTAAAAAAAGTAGGATTTTTTTCTTCAATGATAGAAAAGGTTGAACTATGGAGATGTAATCTGCTACAGATAATAAGTGAAAAGTGCTAAAATGCCATTGACTCTCTCCCACAATTCTTTAGGAATGTGCTTCATGATTTATAATTGCTCAACAAGGAGGGAAGAGTGGTAAAATTAGGAAGAAGAAGTAAAAAAAAAACAAAAAAGGCCATTCTTGGGGCAGTTTCTTATTTCACTATTATTGCAAGGAAAGCACCTTCAGACTGTATAAACACCCAGAATGTTAGAATAAAAACATCTTAGAACTGGAAAGAAAACAATGGTCACCTAACCTGATCTCTCCTCATAAACAGAAAATTACCCTAAAACATCCAGAATTTCACAGCATTTAAAGCCTCCAAGTGCTAAAGAGCTCTCTGCCATTAACAGGCCCAGATCATTTCTGGACAGCTGTGATTATGATGAGCAATGGGTACCTTTCATTCAATCAATATCCCCCTCGCTGTGGCACCACTCCATTGGTTTATTCCCTAGGACTTCATTCAGATTTCTATGAAAGTATTGTACAGGGCAGGATCAGACATTCCTCTGGAATGCAATGATTACCTGGTCAATATCTGCTTAATCACCTAAGCTTCGTTGCACTGTTCTCTGTGGGAAAGTGACTCCCCAAACTCTTTGGATAGTATCAGTGCACTGCCTATCAAACTCAAAAGAGGAATGGGATTTTACAACCTTTCAAACTCAAAAGAGGAATTTGGCAAGACCATTCTGAGTGATTTCACTTTGGCTGTGAGTTATTAGCACTTCTAAGTACCGACAGACCATCTTTTCTAAAATTTGGCCAGGGATAAGGGCAGAGTGCCAAAACTGATTTCATACACTTCTCAATGTAGTCCATGGCTAACCCTAGGCCTACTGAGAAAAAAAAAAGTTCAAATATTAGCACCCTTATAAAATCACAATTATGCAACAGCTCCGACATTTGAGAGGAAAAACTGATTCAACAGTTTTTCCACGTGGGACAAAATCTCTTAGAAGCACATCTACATTTTTAGTAATATCTTACAACATTGTAAAATAATAACAATGAAAAAAAATTCAGTGTTGTTAAAGACCAGTATGTTAAGATGCGATTCCTAGATCTACTTCTGCAGAATATGTGTGTTGAACACTCTTTTTCTTCAAGTCTTTCCCTTGGCTTCAGCATCTCTACTCTGCTTTTCTCCAAATTTGTCTGCTTTTTCTTGGTTAGTCCTTTTCACTATCTTCTCTTTCTCCAATTGTCTGTTATTACTGGGCTTTTTCTTGTTTCCTGGACATTGTTTCCTTCAATAACATACTCTCATAACTTCAGCACCTACCAGAAAGCCAGCATCTCCCCAAATCTCTATTTCTAGCCCTGACAGGTACAGGTGCCCTAGAAGCCCCATGATCCACCATCATTCCTGCCTTCAGAGAATGCTGGTCTCTTTCTGGAAGGCCCCATCCTCCTGCCTGTCCTGCTGGCATAATTTAATTCATTCTTCACAGTGCAACACAACTGTCCATTCACACCACTTTAATTGGCTGATACTTACATCCCTGCATTATAACTGCTTGTAGGAATGTGTATGGCTTGAGCCATAAGCTTCTTGAGGTCATGAACTGTAGCATATTCATCTTTATATTTCTAGGACTTAAAGCAATGCATTGATTACTCTAGGGGCTAAATGAAATAGTCATTGACTGAGATAGAATACGACGTGAGTTTCTCATGAAGCAGTTGATGTCCTCATGCTTACAGCGCAATCACTGAACACATAAAGCAAGTGCCTTTTCATATGGGTATTTGGTGTGCATGCTCACAAAGCATGCATGGTTTATCTCCTAGATGGCCTGTGCTTAATGCTCCCTAGGTACCCTGAGGCTTGGCAATCTTTGAAAGCACTGCACCAAAGTTAAAAGCCTACCAAGCATACACAGATAATGACATTTAAAGCAAGAATATCGCCTTCCTCTTAGAATCACCCAACTGCCACATTCTCACAGTAAAATAAAATATTTGTCAGAGTTTATATGATTTTTCAGGGAAATATTCTTCAAGGCATGGAAATGCCTAAATAAATGCTTCATTGAATGGCATTCTAGAGTAAAACTGAGAGCTAACATCAGTCCCTTGCAGATTAATAGAGAACCTGTGTCCCACATTATTTCTTGCATTTCCTAAATTCCTGAGATTAAATGTCCCAAGTGTTTGTTTAAAATGGCCCAGATGTTATTCACAGGGTTATAGTGAGAACCATGATACCTCACAGAGAACTCCGGGTCCTGAAGGAGCCACAGAGAGGTGAGTGCTGGCAGGTGCAGGAAAAAGATTTCACAGCGGATGCCGAAATGATAAGTGGAGTAGATTTTTTTTTTTCATGAGAAAAAAATGAAAAGAGAGATTTGTGACAATGGGAAGAGCTCAAAAACAAAGACAACTCCCAGGATGTTATGTGAGAGACACTATCATTCCTGGGAGCATGACATGCAATAATAATGGGGAACATCTTTAAGAGGAAAAAGGTGGGTGAATTATGAAGCAAGAAAAAAGGGCCTTCAACCCTGTGCTGGGCACAAGTTTGGTAATCCCCCAAAAGGCCATTGTGTACACTGGACATTAGAAGAAAGTTGATATAATACCTACTTAGCCTTCATTTTTTTAAACGAAAATATTTTGAGAATGGCAGCTTCCTCTCTAATGACTCATCTCTATTATTTGTTGCTATAAATGAAACAAGCCAAATGAATGTTTCTCCAGATCCAGCCTCCGCTCCGAACTCAAAGACTCAAAGAAAATGGTATCTGACTCTATCATTACTTGTCTTTTCTTTGAATAATGCATATTTGGATAATGGGGAAAGTAAAGGTGCATTAGAGGGCAGAGGATGAACAAGGTTACGTGAGTATAAAATATACTCATTAAGGAAAAAAGTTTATCATGTAGCATCAGCAATATGGGATGGGACAGTAAAATGAGTATGTACCTGTACATAATTAGAGAAAGTATTTCTTTCATCTTTCTCCATTCCCTGTGGCACTTAAGCGCACAAGCAATGTTCTTTGAAGTCAATGAGCACCGTCTACTGGATTTGGAGGACACGACACTGAGAACAATTCAAAAGGAGACCCATTTTCTGAAATATAGATGAATGTCTTAAGAATTAACAATGTAACAATGTACAACAATAGGCAAAATGAACAATGTGATAAAAGCAAACTTGAATATGCTGTTGTTATATGTGTCCTTGGATTTCTAGTAATTATGCACTTTCCCTGAACTTCTTTAAGGCTCAGGTATAATTAAAACAGAAATTACTGGCAACAGTAAGATTCTCCATCATAGACATGTAAAGTAACTAGCAGCAACATAGATGAGGATAAATGTAAAGGTTACATTTAAAGGTCATATCATGCTTCACAGAAGGATAGCTTTTTTAAAAATATATCTCAGGGAGGATAATAAGCAAGTCTATAAACACAGAACACTGTGTTGAAGAATGTTCGAGAGGAGTGCTACTGTCATGTGACATAAGCAACCAACCCTCTGAAATAGGACAGCACTGGATTTTTTAACTTTATCTTGCCAGTTCTTAGTGATAAGAATGGAAGGAATGGAGACCATGGCTCCCTGGACCTCCTGCTCACCCCCAGCAGAGGGTGATAAAGACCACATTCCCTCCCATCCCGTGTTTCTTTAGCTTCTGAAGAGGAAAGCTATGAATGTAAGACCAATGTTGGCATTGTTGCCTGCTTCTAGTGAAAATGTTTCTTTGCTTTCTGAAACATGGAGAGAGCCCAGTTTCTCCCTTCAAATAGACACCTTTCTCCATCTGTCCCTATCTGAGCCACTGTCCTCTGTTCCCCACATCTTTCCAGCTAAGTTGAATGCACTAGTTGATCCCATTTCATAGATAGCATGTGCCAAGCCCCTTATGGATTTGCAATAAACGTTAAAGAATATTACCGTGGCTATGTATGTGAGGAGAAAATGCAGGTGCTAAATCTCCAGCCCATTGCCATTTCCTTTGTAAGAACTTGGCAGTTGTGCGAATTAGTATAACTCCTACATGCCTTGAAAGGAGCAGAGATGAGTTTAGTGGGAGTTGTGGCTCATTGACTTTAGTGAGAGTTGTAAGACTCAACTCCCCTGAGTTTTATAAGGTGATGAGTTAGGTTAGGTTAAAGCAAACCTTGGAGCACAATTTGATTGGTTTTTCCTCCATCAGTGATGGATGCCTGATAATCATTTTCTGCCTATTATATCAATAAATCAACTGCAATTCAATTTTAATCTGTAAATAAAGTTAAATCAGGGCTATGAGGATATCACACGCCTGCATTAGCTACTTAGAGGTTTCATTACTGTCTGTGGTTATTGAGTGGAAAATAGTCATTTGAGTTTTCAAGTTCTGGTTTTAAAGAAGCTGAGACAAATTTGCTGAATGTTCTTACAAGAAACACCCTACACAGAGAGAAATTTGTACCTGCCTGAAATTGCAAACATAAATTATATGATATCAGAACAAATAAGGATTTCTACCTTCGAGCAGTGAGTGATATTATCTTCAGATTGTCAGTAGGCATGCAGGGAACACAATACAGAATAAAGTTAAATGCTTCTCATGGGAAAGGGGAAAAATGGGCCAATAATTCCATCTCAGCCTAAGAAATTAAAGCTAGAAAAAAAAATCCAGTCTGTCAACCTGCCATGTTTGGCTGTGCTCACAGCGAGACCCCATTACGCGGGCAGTGTTACAGCACCTAGCACGTTATGGGTGCTCAATAAATATCACAGAATGATGTTAACCAGCGCAGGCACTGCAGGCTCTAAATCTCTGACATAATGGGACGTGTCTGTGTGAACGAGAAGCACAGCAGGCTGGGTGAAAGCAAATGTCAGCCGGAGAGATAGAATGAGAGGCTGGCCGAGCCCGCGAGAACCGTGTGAGAAGGAACAGCCAGAGACAACGGAGACCCCTGCCCTTAGCCCTCTGTGTGTGGATGGATCAATTCCTCAGCCTTCTGTGACGGAAACCAACTAGAAAATACCAGAGCATCATTTTACACCAGTAGTGTTTGACTCACCACAATTTCATGTCAAGTTCCTGAGAGATAAAACCTACCAGAATGGTAAATATTTTCCACTTAAGGGGAAGGTGATTGTAGAAAATCACCGCAGAGATTCTGCATCCCAATACCTATGTATTCTTTTTTTACTGAACCAACAAAAGAAGTTAAAGGAAATCACCTGTTACCCCTGTTAAAAACCTGAACTTAGCACATGTCTGCTCCAAATTAAACTTGAACAAGGTTTCAGGACACTAACCACAACTGAAATTTTAAAAGTAAATAAATAAAAGAATCTGGACAATATTGGACTTTTAAGATAAGTATAAATTTTTACGTCCTATTTAACGACAATATGGTTCATACAGTTTTCTTCTTTGAATAATTATTGAAATTAAATTATCCAGGCTTAGACCTTCTTTGTTTCCTTTGTTATGTTATTGGGAAAATAGAGCTCAGCACCAGGATGCTGGGCACCAATGTCAACATCCCGAAAGTCTAATTCCACTGTTAACGCAGCAGCAAAAACAAACACTGATTCATGTGCAGAGTCCACAACACAGGCTAAGAAGAGCTAAAGAAAGCAAAAAGTGGACTGAAAAGGGATTCACATTGTGTGCATCTGCTTTTCTGGATTATTGTTTATATGGGTTCCTGAGTAAATCCTGAATGCATTTGTTGGAGACATACTTTTTATCTCACAGTCTGAAAAGGAAAGGAAAAACTTGCGCACACACACACACATGTCTATGTATGATATGTATATACACACATATGTATATGTGTGTATATATGTATGTGCTTATTATATGGAAAGAGAGAACACAGGTGTCTCAGATTTAATGATTGAACAAATTGCAAGGGGCAGTGGCTCACTCCACAGCATTCAGGACAGGATGTCAAAAATAGTTTCATCTAGCTCAACTCACAGAAATTCCTGTAGTTGATGGCACTTGGTTCATATTTGGACTCACTCATAAGCATAATCTTCTCTCAAAATTTGATTCAAATAGCCAAAGCACCAAAGCAGCATTTTCAAAATCAAGTTAAAAATAGTCTCATAAGAAAGACCGTAGAACTGTGCCTCCTGAATTATCAGGGTCACGTTAAACTAAGACTTGGTACAATTTTAGTATCAAGTATATTCAATTTTACAGACTGAGATGTGCTTCTAAAATCCAACGCTGTAGTAAGTCACTAGCAGGGCAAATCAAATTTATTAGTCTCCCGCTCCTCAGTGGGGAGCAGGCGAAGCCCTCAGATGGTAAGACCGCTGCACTGCTCCCGCGTGCTTCCCCAGCAACACTCAATAAAGGCAAACTGTCTGATCGCCACTGCAAGACTCAGGGCCAAGTACCACCAGCTCCTCTCTCCATCTGCCTGCAGTCTTAGCGAGCCACCAAACCCATCCTTTATATGCCCATCTCTCCACAGTGATTCCAAGGCTTGGGAAAATGTACCATTCTTCTGAATAAAACAAGCCTTCTGTTCACTTAAGGTGCTTTTCAGTTAACTAGCTTGTTACTTTTGCCACAAAATTTCATAGTTTTAACTAATGTTGGAAAACTGATATTTAACAAATTCATTCCTGTTTTGTTTCCCTAGAGTTTCTCACACTCATGATCAACTACAGCTTATATTCAAAATCTTTCATTCTCTCTTCTCAGAAAAGCACTATATTAAAAAGATCAATATGCAATCTCCTTTCAGAGAAAAGAATATGATAACGCCTTCTGTTTCATGACACTAGTCACCAATCTTTGTCAAGGCTGGAACATTAATGAAAGTATAAATGTCATATTTTATGACAGGATAGAACAAACTGAGAAGGGGTCCTAATTTCTCTTTACCATTAGGTAGGTGGACTCTGCTCTAATGAGTAAGTGACATTGAATCTCTCTGTTGGAGACCTCTCTGTTGGCCAAATACTTCAACACTATTAGAAAGAAAGATTGCTAAGGTGATACTTATTGCATTTAGTTTTTCTTAAACAATGGAAGTAAATCATAAAATAAATAATAGCGTAATAGCTTGAATATTTCCAGAGTTATGGAATTTAAATATTGCAAGGGACAGTAAAAAGCATCTTGTTTACAATAATATTCTTTCTTTCTTTCTTTCTTTTTTCTTTTTTTTTTTTTTTTTTGAGACAGAGTCTCACTCATTTGCCCTGGGTAGAATGCCATGGCATCATAGCTCATAGCAACCTCAATCTCTTGGGCTTGAGAAATCCTCTTGCCTCAGCCTCCCAAGTAGCTGGGACTATAGGCGTGCACCACTATCCCCAGCTAGTTTTTTTGTTGTTGTTGTTTTTCCCTGTTTTTAGTAGAGAAAGGATTTCATTCTTGCTGAGGCTGGTCTCAAACTCCTGAGCTCAATCAATCCACCCACCTCAGCCTCCCAGATTACTAGTATTACAGGTATGAGCCACTGTGCCCAACCATGTCTACCATAATATTCTTGACAAGTAGTGGTTCAATTTATCTGTAGGAGCAAAGTTGATGCCAATAGATAGCTTTAATCATTAGAAGTTCTTTCCTTTTACCCAAATGTTAACAGTAGTTACCCCTAGTGAAGTGGGATGGGAGAGAACTATGAAGAGGACTTTCACTCTTACATTAATCAAATTTCTTATAATGACAATATGTTAGCTTGTAACCCAAAACAAGTAAATACCAAGTGATTCAATAGCTGACTTCATTTACTTGCCACTCATTTTTCCTTATAAGGTCCTCAAGGAGCACAGATGAAACTGTTTCCCTTTTATTGCTTGAAAATAGTAATCAGGTTATCGTCAATCTCTGCTTCATTATAAGTAACAGTTGTTGTTCCTCCACAAAACATTTTGCTAGATGCTGTTGGAGACAATCCTTCATAGGTCTCTCACAATTCTTCACGTTTTGAAAGCACAGGCACTAAATGCCTCTGTTTCTGACATTTTCAACAATGTTGGTATAATGAAGAGTCTTAAAAGATTTAAAAAAAAAAAAAAAAAAGAAGTCTACTTCTGGAAAAAAGGCAGGCATCCTTACTACCCATTGTAAAAGATTTGGGCTTCCTAAGCTTAGGGTTCCTCTCCTTTAAACCAACCTAAAAATGGGCAAGAGTCACCTGGCCTTCTTCAGATTGTTTTGTGGGAATCGGGGCTTAGAGTATAGGTACCAAGAGATCTGTAATTCTGGGTACTACTATGAGTAATAAAAAGTTTGTCTCTGACCCAGGGGTCTCCTGCCTTCTGCTAATAGCCTAAAACTGCAGCAAGCTAACTAATTAAAACCTCAGACTTTTCCCAGAATTTTAGGATTAGGGTTACATTAGGGGTAGGGTGTTCACACAGTGGTTTTGAAAATATCTTCTTGTTATATAGTGGATTATAATCTAAAAAGTCCAACTTGTAAATTTTTGAAATACATTTAATTGAAGATGCTTAAAACTATATTTGAGCACTATAAAAATAAAATTTAAATCAGAGTTATAATGATCAGAAAGTCTGTGAAGCAAAGAGTAAAATAGGATCATCAGACAAATCAAAGAAAGATAGAAAACATCCTATTATTGTGAAAGATGCACTTTTCTTTCAATTATATATATCAAATTCAAAGGGCTTTAGAGATGCTACTTTGTTCTCACAACCTGTAACTCAAAAGCTCCCAAACGTCTTGCCTTTCCAGTCTGTCTATCGGGAATTAATGAATCATAGAAATCTCTTTCTCACTTACTGGCCTCCTTTATCTATCAAGATTAATCCACATGGCTTTCTCTTGACGACATACCCTGGGGGTCAGTATCTTGAGATGCAAATATGGCAATAGCTGATTCCAGAGACTTGGAAGGCTTCCATTTCAATCAGCTTTCCCAGTGCTGAGTCATTTGCCTTCTTCATCCAGCACTTGGGGAACCCAAATTTCTTAAACTAATTGAGCACTTAATATACAGCTATAAATTAATCAAATCGAAATGGTGCTAATTATTTCATTAGCTCCAAACCAATCCAATCTAAGCCATCACTTATTAGAACTCAATTGCTGAATTTCTTTATTTAAGCTATTGATTAAAAATATGCTATAAATTACGTATGCAGACAAATAAAGATTACATTTCTGTCAATTTTTCTGGAAATTAAGGTTCATTATGCAGAGAAGTGCATGTGTTTCTGATCTTCCCCCCCACCCCCACGTAGCATATACTGTACTTCATACAGAGCCACATGAATAAAGTGAGGTCAGAACAAATTTTCTTCCTGCTGGTCCCATGGCAGACTGATGAGCAGAAAAGCTCTTTGCTGTCCTTTTTTTTCCCCTTCCCTGAACATCTTGACTGGCAGGCTGGTAGATAATCCTGTTCAGAGTTAATGTGTAGTAACAGGATTGAGGGAAACCGACTTAAGAGGTTTGCATCTAGGTCGGGATATATCGATGCCATATTTAAAGATGTTCTCTCTGTTCACCCTTGTGAAGATAAATGTCTGAACATTGAGCTTAAAAGCAAAAAGGGGAGAGACACTCAGAGATGGGTGATGAGTTGTCAAACTGTGGAAAAGAGCTCTCACCAAAGAGGCACGTTTGCTCTGTAAAGAGGCCCGGAGTGGAAGAGACAGGAGAAAATAATTAAAATGCTCTTCCTTCTTAAGCCATGCAAGCTGGACAACAAACTCTTGATGGACATAGAGCAAGTTTAGTTATTTTAACTCATGAAGAGGAGCCCTCTTGAGTAACAAAGATGATAGAATTCATCCTCCTATGTCCAATAAAATGGGCCAGAGGCCTGGCAGTGTGATCCGTTTAACAATTCATCAGCTACTATCCTGTGAAAAAGCATTTATAATCAAAAAATGCTATTGCCATCTTTTATCAATATTTAACCTGATATTTCTTATCTCAAGCTGGAATATAAAAATCTCGTGAGTAAGGGACTGTCTGATCCATTTTCCTTTTCTTTCTCTATAAGGCCCAGCTCACGATGGTCTCTCCCTTAGAACAGTCTCAACCAGCATACATTGCTGTGACTTCCTAGTGGTGTTTGAGTGTTTAAACAGGAGCTTACTGGTGGAATTCAGGCGTTTAAAGTTGAGAATTTATAAGTAAGGATGTACCTTTTTCTTAAAAATCTGAAGCCACCAATTATCTTTTTACTTTCCCCAAATACAATTTTGGAGCCTAAGGTGCCAGATAGCCCCAGGATGGCATGGAGACTGCGGAAGTGAAGGGGCACCAACATCAACATTTCTTAATTTTTATGAGGTCTGGATTCTACATTATTCTGGCAATGTGCTGTTCCACTCTACTGAGTTGTACTAAAATGTGTTGTCAGTAAATAAATGTATCAACCCCAATCTTCAGGTCCTCCTCCATGAAATAAGCTGACCTATTACATTGTCAGTATAGGTAACGAACTTACTAAACTGCCCCTGAACACATCTGCATGACCTGTTTGTGGTTCTTCCAGTATTTATAGATGCTGTTAATTTTAGTGATTTTTTTTTTTCAAACAGATGCTACTCTGCATTTTAGGGGCTGAATTTAAAAACACCAATATGCATGAAAGTGCAACAGGCGAGTGCGACTGATGGCATCAGGTAACTTATAGCATAACCGTCTTTTTCCACAGACTGTAAGTTGATTGCACTATAAGCTTCATGAAAGCAGGCACTGTGTGCCTTGTTCCTTCTTCAGAATCAAGATCCTAGAATGGTACCTGACTCACGAAAGGCAAATACCTGAATGAATGAGTAAGACCAATCCCATTGTATTCACGATTTTAAAAGCTTTCAGTCTATTTTACCAGACAGACTTTTGCTATACCTAACTCATCTTGAGAGCCTTTCGGTATAAGGCGTTTCTGTCCTGGAATTTCTCTAAAATATACGGCCTCTGAGTCTGACAACTTCAAATATCTTTAATGATTTCTTTAAAGAGCAATAAAACGGCAGGCTACTAAAAAGGAGATAACTGTACCAACCCTGCTCGTGAATGGACTTAGCAAGCATTTAAGGAGCCTTAACATCAATCTTCCACAGCTGAATTTATAACTCATTCATTTTATGAAACCCTTTCACTTGGATCCTGAAGCCCCTAGGCATAATTTTGCAGGGAATTCCTATGACACACATACATTAAACTGAGAAGCAGGAAACACGATGCTCCTAGAGGCTGGTATTCACCCACTTTGATTATGCTTCATACTAAGTCAGGTTAGGTTGGCAGGTCATTATCTGTCAGATATGGCCAATTGTGGGTAAAACACAGGGCAAGGGGATCTTATATTGAACAAACTGAAACACATCCAAACCATTGGAAATATTTTATTAAACTAACAGTAAAAACTAGAATGAGTGCCTTCAGCATCCAATCCTGCCTATGCTCTGAATATTCATCTGTGCCTTTTTAACGACATTTAATGAATCTTTGCTTTATGAGGAAAATAACATGGTAAATGAGGTACTAGACTTTTCATTCTGCCTTTGAGATTGAAAGTGATCTGTTGAGGTCCTCAGTTCTCTCTGAACAAGTTTTAAAAGACAGGCATATTTGACAAATGTAACCTTGAATAAGTTACCTGTCACAGTTCATCTCTTAATAGTACACAAATAAAATATCTTTACTACATCTGTACAATTTTTAAAACACTTTTTTGATATATAACTTGGATATGTATATTTGGCAAGTCCATCAGAACTCTCTCCAAGAACACGTTACAATGTAATCGTGAATGAAATCAAAGGGTCATAGAGGTCTATAGTTGGCAAATGCCATGTAATCATCTTGCCAAGCCTCCCTCCCACTGCATTTGTCAGTATATAGTATCTCTGAAAAATTCTGCTTCAATTTCCCCATGTATGGGGAGCTCAGTAGCTAGCAAGATAACCTTTGTTGCTCAGCAATAGTAGATATGGAACAATCATTTCTTATAAAAATAGCTTCCACTTCCACTGCACCTTATGAAGTTTACAATACATTCTTATATACACCATCCCATTTTAGCCTCGTCACACTATGGCTAAATAGGAATTATTAAGCCCATTTTTCAGGTAAAAAAAATTGATGCTCCAACATGTACACACATAAAATTATAATGAAATGGTATAACTTTCAGTTTTCAAGTTACGTAACACGACAGGTTATAGATCTGACAAATATGTATTTTGAGGTTAGGCTTTCATTTCTTCCAGAATCACATCCCTGGCTTGGGACACACCTTTCTTGTTCAGGACTTGATGAGGTTAAAGAATTAGCACTTTCTTCTTTCTAGAGAGATCAGGGGATATAACTGCTGCCATTGGAATAAGCATGCTGCCAGAACAGCTGTTCTTGCAAAGACCCTTATGCATTTGGCATGTGTGTTTAAGGTCCATAGGAACATATCAATGGCTTATAATCCTTCACAAGGAATATTACATGCAAAATGGTAAGCTGAGTAATAGAAAAATGCCCTTCAGAGGGGACCTTCTCAATAAATCATAAAACAACCGGTAATAAATAGTATCTCAAATGCAATAATCCTCTTAAAGTAAACTTTAAAGACTAGATTCCATGTTTTATAGTATTTTCCATCATCTTAGGTATTCTGGAATGTGTAAGTACCATTCAGCAAGGAGCTACCCATGGAACCCAGTCACCAGCTCACTAATTTTCCATCTTAGAATACAAAAGAAGTCACTTCTTCAATTAGAGTACAATGACACTAATGAATGCACTCTGGTTGTTCCCTTTCTTACAAGACTTTCTTATCTGGCAGCTCCAGTGATGTGATGAGAAGGCGATTTGCAAGTCTGATTTGGGAGTTTTTGATCACAAGAGACTCAGGAGGATGAAGTCTCTGCTTACAGTCTTAGGGACATTACAGAAAATTAGCTCTGGTAATGCATTGAAATTATTCAAATAAAAATAGACTTAACTTTGCACTCTTTCTTAACTTGCACAGGATGGTGATGTAAATGAAAACTTTAATGGTTGTTCTCTAGAGACTTATGTTTAATAACTGAATCTTCAAATTTTGCACTGTACATGTACAGCTCCATGGCCAGTGGTCAAGTATAGAAACTGAGATATTTTCAAGGTTTCAAGTATTCTATTCATCTTCTTGATGAATTTGAATCAACAGCTTTAAATAAGTTTTAATAATCAACTGATAAGATTTTATGCAGAAAAATAAGCCAACTGCTTTTATCATTTAGCACATATGCATAGCACCATCCATCATGTTACTCTGTCCTATTATCTTGATATTAAAACACTGAACATCTTGAAAGTAAAATAAACACTCATATCATTAGGAGAAGTGTTATTTCTGGTCCACACACACTGGAAGAGAGAAAACCTGACATAAATGCTATATTAAGCAAGCTATAGTGCTAAAGTATTATTCATGAAACTAGATGTAATGATAAAAGCAATCTACTGATAATATTATGGGTAAGTAAATGTGGAAATAGTCAGGAAAATATTTCTTTGCCTTATGGTGCAAAAAAAGAATATATGCAGCCTACTGGTCCCTGAAAGACGGATACATATAATGTAGACTGTTCCACTATGCAGCACATTCTATTAGACCAGTGGTGAGGCTGAACTTCATCAGATTTTGGAGAGGCCACTTGAACTCCCTTTTCATCTAGGTGATTGAGAGCACTGCCAGGTAGAGATTGGCCAGGTGCACTGAAGGAGAATAAGATGTCAGAAAGGCAAAAAGTAATTTGTTTTCTCCTCTGGAGTAACCTGAATAAGTTCTTTTTCTCCAAACTGTTAAGTTTCAAGGAAGTATGCCTACACCAAGTCTTGAATTATTAACAAGCTTAACATCCATGTACTACCTAATGCAGAAGCATTTGGAGGTGGGTGAAGATCAATTTTCTGTTCCTAATTTATAATTGAGTCTAATGACCAGAAATGACCTAGAAGGCCTTCAGCCTCGGGAGGAAAAGCATTAAGCAGATCTGGAGAATGAGATACTTCTGCTTGCATGAATATTTTTTATTTCAGATTCTGTCCCTGAATCTGCCAACATGACAATGCTCTTCAATAATAAAAAAGACATGTTCCAGGCTTTTGCTAAAATGACACCTACTTGAGTGACAGCCTATTCCCGCACGCTGGTTCCTCAGCTCAAGTTACACAGCAATCTGTCAGGCACTTAGATGACATTCACTCTTTAAACTATTAAAGAGTTAACATATATTATTTTTTAATCTAACAAAATAAATATCTTTTCATGATTCTTGGGGCAGCAAAATTTCTCTGTAAAATAAGTAATGCCACTGAAAGGTTAATTACTTGATTAATGCAATCCTGCGACCCTTGTTCTTTATTTACACAAACCAAAGGGTCTCCCTCTATATTTTGTTTTAAGTGTCTTTATTTACTTCTTTTGTTTGCCCTAAGAGATATTTTTTGATGGATTCTCAAGGCAGAAATCCAAACATTATACTACTTTTTTTATTATTGTTGTTAAATAGATCTGCTTTTGTTATTGACATTCAGAAAATTTGATGATTGAAAGAGGATAAGCCATGTTTCACTCCCCTCCAGGTAGAAAGAGCTGGGAATTATTTTTTATTATTAAGTAAAAAACATATTATGTTTGGTTGGCATGACAATGACATAAGTGCTCTCCTTGGCTCTCTGAGGTATCTGGAAAGTGAAAACCTTTCAGCACAAAACAGAGTCAATCTTTTACACTCCCATTAACACTAAAGTTAGCCATGTAGGCAACTCAACACACAAATATGCCTCATGCAGAATCCAATTAATAACAAGAATTGTGTTACTTTTCTTGTAGAAGTAACAAGAAAAACATAAAATAGCATCACAAACACAGGTTGCATGTTTGAAAAGCACTGTAAACATTAAGGACAAGAATATCATCTATTCATTCTGTCTGAAGACCTTCCTCAAGTGGTAACCCTATAGACAGTGGTACCCCTCTACAGTGGTAACCCTATAGACAGACTCAAGAGTGAATATACCACAGTCAAGTGAATAATTCTTGAGTAGAAGTGGTCTTTGCCTTCCTCTGATTCTGAAGGTTTCAAAACCTTCTGAAGAAATGGATAACACATAGGCAGGTATTAACAAAAGGAGAACCTTCACTGTGTCAATTACCTGTATTTCCATAAGAAAATACTCTCTATGTCACTATGCACAGGATGGATCTACCAACTAACTCTGGGGGATGGAATGGAATATGGTGAGCTGAAGAGAAGGAGGAAAAGGACAGGAGGAGAGAGTAAGATGAGCAGAAAGTACCAGATACATTTCCAAAGGAATCAATAGATTCCTATAGGTCCTTCATGATAGTGACAACTTCTCTGTTTTCCTAAGACACTAGAGAGCTTTCTCTCTCAATCTTATAATAAATCCAATAAAAACATATGTTGTTCTTTTTCTACAAATTCACAATTTCCTTTTAAGTTCTCAAAAATAATAAATAAAAATGTAGATGGAAATGAATAGTAATGAATGGGGGGGGGGGAGACCCTACCAGAAAATTGAGAACCAGAAGAAAGACACTCAGAAACATCTTTCATAGATAAATATGAAGAAAATTGAGACAATATATTAATAGGCATTTTTGAAAAACTTTTAAATTCAATGCACTAACATATTTCATTGTCAATCACTTTACAGAAAGAGGAATATAGGAATAAAACCAAAAGAGAAGGCCCATTGATCCTGTTGTATTTGTTTTCTATTGCAGTGTAACAAATTACCACATACTCAGCAGCTTAGAACAACCATATTTATTATTTCATATTTTCTATAGGTTAGAAATCTTGGAGAGACTCATAGGTTCTTCTTCTCAGGGTCTTGAAAGTTGCAAACAAGCACTGTTAGCCAGCCTGCATCCTCAGTTTCAAGTTCCTCTTCCAAGTGCATATGGTTGTTGGCAGAATTTAGTTCCTTACAGCCATAGGACTGAGGCACTCAGCTTCTAGAACAGTGATTTTCAACCAGTGTGCTATGGCACACTGGTGTGCCAAGAAAGCATCTTAGATGTGCTATGAAATTTTTTAAAGATTAATTAAATTATTTTCAAAAAAGTTCAAAGCACAGTATGTATATTATTTTTCTACTCTTTTTTCTTTATCAGCATAATTTAAGTGTGCCACAGAAGTTTAACCATAGCTTCAAGCCTGAAGTGAGATTTTAAAAAGGTTGAAAAACACTATTCTAGAGACCACCCTGTTTTCCTGCTATGTGATGCTCTCCATAGACAATTTATAACACAGCAGCTAGTTTCTTCAAAATTATCACAAAAGTCTTTGTATTCCATGCTAACAAGACAGAGGTATGTATGGAGAGAGAGAAAGAGAGACCAACCAAGATGTAGTAGCATCCCATCACCTTTGTTATTCTGTGGTTAGAACCAAGTCCCACCCACACTCAAGGGGAAGGACTCAAGGGGTGTCCATGGAGTTACCCTGAAGTCTGTATGTCACACCACTGAAAAGAATTTCCACAGCTCATAATACAGAGCACATTCTTTATATGTCCAAGGAGCCTTTCGCTGGCAAATCAGTCTTGCAAAAATATTTGTTTCTAGTTCTGACATTTCTCAAAAACAAAAGGAAAAATATTTTTAGTGTTCAATGAAATGTAGCTGTTCATCAATATTACCAAACAATGATGTGAATAGAGTTAGTGTCTCCAGCAAGGACTGGGATGATAAAGGCTTGAACCCAGTGGTGTACTTAGCCAGGTTGTTCAGGAGACAGGAATGTCCATGCCTCTGTTTAAGAGTGAACACAGACTTCTTTAACATGTGTGGCTCTGAAGAAAAAACAGTGATGACCTCTTATCCAACTCATTGAAACTAGTAATTGATTATGCAAAAATATAAAGAGTTAAAGCCAGAATTTCTTTTTAGGTAAAGCATATTTTCCTTAAACATTCATTTAATGCAAAAGTATATATATATATATATATATATTGCTAATGCAAAAGTAAATATATATATTATATATATATATATATATATATATGCTATTATTTTGATGTAAGCCCTAAGTAATTTTTAGTGTATTTACTACTACTAATTAGGTTTCCTTGTTATATTTCATCAATAATTTTATCCATAGAGAACCATCTGTAGTTTCTGGTTTTATTTTCTTTAAAGTGTACAGAGAATATAAACACACAAGCCAAGCACAGATTTTTAAAGAAAATCTACTTCTTTTACAAAGATGAGATAACACATAGAGAATATTTTGTAAATATTCTGTAAAATTTTGGAATAAGTATTTTGTTAATAAAGATATATATTTAGCTATGATATCCCATTTTCCCTGTGTATGACAACTTTAGGGGTGACTTTTGGGGAATTCTTTAGATTTCACTATTTATTTTACATATGATTTATCTGCATCTGTTTGGACATAAATTTTTAGGAACTCACATCTACTAAGTCTTTCAAAAACATTTGACCTGATTTTCAAAAAGATCAACTCCCTTCTATTTCACACTTATATTTTATTAGTAAAATCCAATTAATTTTCAAAACCACCATAACCAGTTCAAATAATATTAGCAGATTTAGGACCAAGCCCAGATAACTTTTGGTAAGGGTCTTGTGAGCTAGTAGATTAGAGAGTGGTTTACGAGTCATAGCACTCAGAGTGCTCTGAGAAATAGTTAGCATGAGCTTACAAGGAGTGAAGAGTGTCATTAATCCAGCAGATCAGTTAAGAAAAGGTCATTTAAAGAGTTTCTGCTCTTCAAAGATACAATCAATATGCACACATTAAATAAATATTTGTTGAATTTCTACCATGAGCTCAATCACAGGAGTAAGTGCTTACTACTCCACAGAGGAAAGAAAATATGATTTTCACTCATGAAGAGTCCAGCAAAATTACTCAAAAAGATTATTTTACACACATTGCTTTTATGCAAAGTTTATAGCATACAAGGGATGGCTATTTTCTTTAACCCTATGAAGCTTTTGCTGTTAGCCTGAAATCTAGCAGGTACTAAAGAATGGTGAGAAATTCATCTAGGTCCTAAGGTTATTGCTTAATGATTTATGACTCATCAGTCCTTAGTTTAAACTGCCCTGTCAAATTCATTTTTTAACACCAACAAATATGAGGTTGAATTGTAAAATAGGTTCCATTTAATCCAATTTATTTTGTGTAGCTGTGCTCAAGGATGCATGAAGGGGCCTCTGCTCTATGTGAAATTCTTACAAAGAGTTATAGAGATGAAAATTTACCCTAGAAAAACCACAGTGTTATATTCAACTCTCCTCTCCTGCACCTTATATGTAATCAGTCACGAAATTAATGTCACTCAAAACTGTCCATCCCCCTCAAATTGACCATGTCCTTGCTTCTAGTCTCAAAAATTTACTACCTCTTCTTTTCTATATTCCTTTTAATTTGCTGAAGATATTCTCTATCCCTCTTCTACCTTCAGTTTATACTGAAGTCTGACAATTAATTTTATTAACTTGCTACCACGTCCTTAACATTGGCAGCACTGTACAAACAAGTTGGTAAGGTTTCATAACCTTCATATATCAGTGTATCACAGCTGTATTTGTGTTGATGTAAGGCAGTGTCTTGTTGAATGGTGTTCACTGTTGTTATTGCATGTTTTTGTGTGCCATCACAAGAATATTGAAATTTTAATGTTAAACAAACATTAAATTTGTTGTTAAACTTGGCAAGAGTGGAAGTGAAATAAAGAACAAGTCATTCCAAGTTTATGGAGAGAATGCTATGAAGAAAATAGCAGCATACAAATGGATTTAACATTTTTCTGAGAAGAGAGAAAGTGGCATGGGTAAAGAGAGGTCAGGGCCAGTAATGAGCAGAGCTGATGAAAACATTGTAAAAATTCATCAAATTATGTGTTAAAATTGTCAACTGACTGAGAGAAGCATAGTAAACATAGAGAAACATAAAAATCTGTTTTCTGAAGCAAACAAGTAAACACAGATAGAGAAAAAGAAAAATCTTAACTGAAAATCTTGGCATGAGAAAGGTGCATGCAAAAATGGTCCCAAAGGAACTCACTGATGAACAAAAGCAAAAGTGATTCAAAGTTTGCTAAGACTCGCCTGGTGAGGAAACACAGGTATACTAATACAATCCTGAAACAAAGCACCAAAGTACACAATGGAAGTCAGCCAGTTCTCCAGGACCAAAAAATTCCACCAGTCCAAATCAAGAGTCAAAACGATGTTGCTAATCTTTTTGATATGAGAGGGATTGCTCATTGTGAATTTGTACCAGCTGGAAAAACAGATAACCAAGTTTACTACTTGGAAGTGCTGAAAAGGCTGCATGAAAAAGTTAGATGAAAGTGACCCAAACTTTTCAGGACAATGCACCAGCTCACACAGCACTATCTATAAAGAAACAAATAACTGCCTTGAAAATCCCTTACTACTCATCTGATCTGCCCCCAATGACTTTTTTCTTTACCCAAAGATAAAGGAAATATTGAAAGAAAGACATTTTTATGCCATTGGGACATTGAGGATAATATGATGACACCTCTGACGGCCATTTCAGAAAAAGAGTTTCAAAATTGCTTCAAAGGTGGACTAGGCCTCATCATCAGTACATAGCATCATCAGTACATAGTTTCCCAAGGGGAGTACTTTGAAGGTGACTGTATTGATATTCAACAATGACAAAGGCCACACTTTTCATAGGATGAGTTTTTGAACTGAATTGTCAGAGCTCATAGTCACAGTGCTTCCAAAGTTCATAGATCTACTATGACATTTTCAGGATCCACAATGGCACTTTATAGTCCAAAGAATAATGACTAAGCTTCTTCACATAGAACATAGATTTGCTGTTTTACCAACATCATCTATAATTGTTTCTTATATATTACACCACTCATGTAGTCTAATTCCAGCTTCATACACTCATCTCCACTTTTTTCTCCAAATATACAAACATTTTCTTATCATTTTGTGGCATTAAAATTCTTTTTTGTGTTTCTGAGACACCCTTTCTTCTCAAATGCTTGACAAACTTCCACTTGTCCTTCAAGATCAACTCTTTAAATCCTTACTCAAGTTTCCTATTCAGGGTTTTATCACAATATTTCAGGAAACTATCTTTAATAGCAACAATTCTGTCCCACAAGTATTTACTGAGTCCCACATCTAGGGAGACAGTGGTAAACAAGAACATAACACTGTACTATTATTTTTTGTCATTTATTTATTGTCCCTATTATCTTTTGAGGCCTTCAAGAGCAGAGCCCATGCCTTACTGGTTTTTATATTGCTCCCTACTATCGAATGCTGTGTGCTCATGCCACACATTGTAGTTTTCTTTATAGAATGAATGACTGAACATCAGAGCCATCAAATGCAAGAATAAAGTTATTTTTGAATATTATTGAAACATTTCTCATAAACTATCCTTAGGATTTTAGGAAATAAATGGTGGGCAGCATTCTAAGTTAAATATCTTGTCACAACTTTGGAATTTTAATTTTAACAAAATTTTTCTATACTTATAGAATTAAAATAATAGCACTTCATTCATTTAAAAATCTAAATAGATAAATATACCTTTTTTTTTTTTCATTTGTTTATTGTTGGGGATTCATTGAGGGTACAATAAACCAGGTTACACTGATTGCATTTTTTAGGCAAAGTCTCTCTTACAATCATGTCTTGCGCCCAGAAGGTGTGGCACACACCAAAGCCCCACTCCCCTCCCTCCTTCCGTCTCTTTGCTCTTCCTTTCTGATTTCATTTCTCTTTTTTTTTTTTCAAGCAGGAACTCAACTTTATTGCGTCAAGCAGCCGCTTATATAGAGCATGGGGAAGGGGTGGGGAAAGAAGGTGGGGGATGAGGTGTGTGACAGCATTGGGCCAATGGCATGATACCACGTTGGCTGTATCTAGGTAGAGACAGTTTCAGGCTGGGCCTTGCTGACTCATTGCTATGCAGAAGTAGCTCAATGGATCTACTTCTAGTCAGGCTGGGGAAGTTGCATTAGGCCTCAGGCACATGGCAGGGCCCAACAATTCCCTCTTTTGTTTTTTGTATGGCAGAAAAACATAGCCCCTGTTTTAGGTTGCCTGCTCTTGCAGTTTCAGTCTTACCCGTCATGGGGATACAAACATCAATGGTTTGGTCC